>PVKA01005498.1:0-89950 GCA_004027165.1 Ctenomys sociabilis
ATAATTATTGAATCTTTGATATAATTCAGCTATATAAAAACCTGTAAATATAATATCATGTATGCACCTTGTACAATACCAAAACGTTATGAAAACAGTTTGCAATGTATTATTTCATCGACTCTGTATGGTTATGGTGTTTTGAAACTGTCTGATTGACATTTGTATTTCAATAAAATAAAAATAAATGGAAAAAAATGAATAAAAATAAGGTGTTGTGTTATTCTTCTAAAAGTTGTCTTTTGGGGGGATGGGAAGAGATCTCAGTTGTATAAAGCTCCTGCTTGGGCAAACTCAGTCAGCTTCCGGAGACCGCAGTTCAATCCCCAGTACCACGTGCCACAGCAGACTTGCTTCAGTCAGCCAAAAACAAGGAAGAAAAGAAAAAGGAAAAATCGTCTTCTTAGAATTTCTTGACAGAACTAAGAAAAACTCAGATTAAACTTGGAAACTTAGAAACTGGTACACCAAGTTCCAGGGATGAAAAGCTATGTGATACAGAAATGTGTGAGAACTACTCTCTCCAGACACTTTGACCTCTCATTTAAATGCATCCCTTTTTGATTGAAAATAAAGGAAAAGCACTGCTTCTGTAATTAGCATTGATAATATTTTCCGCATAAAATGCTTTATTCACTTTTAAAAACCTGATTCTATGCCCCTGCAGACTTTGTGAACCAAGAGCTGCCGGAAGAGGGACTTGGGTTGATCCTTCTGTTCAGCTTTTGAATGAGAAGTGTCCCTGATATTTTTGTGTTCACTGCGAACTTCAACCTTCATTGGTGAACATGTTTTTAATTTCTAGTTTTGATAGCAGAGTAACCATGTACTTGTTTAATATCCCATAACCCACCTTCTGCATTTTTTTCTTTTGTACTCACCTAACTCTCACCTTATCTTCTTACAGAACAGTTAATGGAACTGATGCATTTTACAACTCATGAATAGAGTCCCAGTTGACGAGAATACTAGGAGCATCTTGATGATCTAAACATTACTTTTACTGAATTCTTCGTTCACCTTCAGAAACATTAGTTATTTAATCCTTGCAGTTATGGGTTGTTAAACATTCTTCTAAGCACTGAGAACCATACCTCTTTAGAATAACAGTGACTATTTTATCACATGTGTCTGCACATACACCAACCACAAAATAAAGAAATTTTTATGTGTTATAGCCCTTGTTCTTCTTTGATTTGATTCTTATAATAGAAATAACAATCCAAATAGTTTTATTGTTATTATTATTATTAAGCATTGAGGAGTTTATTTATTTGCAGTTTTCTAGAGCATTTGGTTGAGGAACAAGCATAAATTTTAAAGTATTGTGAAAAAGGATTAAATTTGAAAGAAGCAGCCAGTTTAGCACGCATCATGTGGTCTATTTCACACACATGATGAAATTACCTGGGCTATTAGATTGTCCATAAAGAATATCTGAATAAATGTTTAGTATCTAATTGCTGAAGAAACCTGATAAATTTAAGTTGCTGGTTCACTGAAAATATAAGATAAATTAAGAAATAGCTAAATGATTGATTCATTTCCTCCAGGGGAAAAATAAAACATAAATGTGTCAAATCCAGTTATAGAAAATTGATGCTTCATGTAACTCCTTTTGAAGTTGAAATTAAGTTTCCTTAAAAGGTTATATTAAAAGGGAGATGGGATGGAAACTGTGAACTAACATACCATTACTATAATAAATCTGGAGGAAAATACATTTTGAAAACTTTTCTGAAGTGTGATATTAAATTGATTTATTCAGTCCTAAGCAGTAATTATGGAATGTGCTTATCTAGAAATCCTCTGCTTCTATTGATCCTTGTGTCTTCTGATGAAAAGCTCATAATTCATTACATTCTTGAGCTTTAGGATTGTTAGAATTATTTATGATCCATGATGCTGGTAGCTGAAGCAGTTGGAGTGATAATTTCACAGAACAGCACCCTGGCAGTAGCCTGCAGCCAGGTGAGCTGCAGGTGGATTCAGGGAGTGCGCACACACTCAAATGCAGGTTTCTATATGATTATGATGAGCCATTATGGTCTCTGGAAAGAATACGTAAGGGTATTAAGCTGTTATGGTCCAGTTTTCCACTAGGATACTTCATTGGTTAGGAAGGAGTAATACTTTTTATGTCTGCATATGCAAGTAACATAACATCATTAATTCATAGTCCTATGGAAATAAAGTTCTATAGATTTCTTTTCCTAAGTACTGTAAGGCAGGTGTATCTCTAACCAACTTGAATCTACTTGCCCTTGCCTGGTCAAATTCATATTTCCAGTGGCCAACACAGTGCCCTAAATCTAGAGCACTGACTTCTCTCCATTGTCACATTACTATTCTGTCTCACAGCCCCGCTCTTGCACTCTCCCGTACTTCTGCAGATGAAACCCAAGCCTGTCCATACATCAAAGTGCAGGACCTTCCTGGGCTCTGGCTTCTGTCTTCCGTTCTACCAAGGCACTCTGTAGCCTCTATCCTGTCTTCCTCCATGGGGTTTTCTTCTATTCACTTCTTCCAGTTTGCGAGGACCCTCCCAATCACAAGGCTTCACTATATGTCATTTGCTCCATGACTATATTACTCTAAATGACCTCTCCACTTACATCTCTCCTAGAATCAGCCCTTCCTGCTCAAAAACCAACCTTCTTAGAGTGCAGCTCTAATTATGTCTCTCCATAGTTTAAACTTTTCATGGCTCCCCTTTGACTCCTTTGGTAATCACAATTCTGTGTAATTGGGATACTCTAGCCTCATTTCACTGTTCAACTTTTCCTATCAGTAATCTACTACTTTGTGTTGCAAACAAATACTTCATATACTGAGATTCTGTACACACTGTTATTATTATTCTTAATTTAGAGATTTGGACACCCCTTTAACAAATAAGATGATTAAAATTAATATATAAATGTCACCTAGTAAAACCACATTTTATTATTTTAAACATAGCTTACAAATTTGGAAAAAGTAATTGTTTTGAAGGAAGCCAATTTTTTTCTAAAGCACTAATAATTCTATAATTTACCCATGTTATCAAGACTGTGTGAATAATTTCTGTATGTAAGAAAGAAAGAGTGTGAATTTTGGAAATTTTTGGAGGAGAGCAGGATTGACTGCTTGGCATCACAGAAGCACTACATAAAAACTCATTAATTTATTCAGCACAGCTCAGACCTGGAAGTGGTGAATGAGAGCGCAATCACATGCTGACCCTGAAAGCATTTCATTTCAAATGATGTCTGGTCATCAAATGTCTAATAAATAGGGGTCAAAATTGGATTCTTCACTGAGCTATAATTGAGAACCAGGAACCAGAAATATGGCCAATTCCCAGTGCATGTGCTATTTGATGCCATGAATTTGACTATTTTGAAAGTCAAATCATTTTGTACTATTCAAGTAGACTTTCATAGAGGATATATCGTTTTCAGATGATTGGGAGCAGAGTTTACAATAAAGGTCAAAACCTGAAATTTGTATTGTCCAAGAAGACCAGAGTCATTGTAATTAAAGAATCTCATATTTTTTTCCTGGGAAGAGCCAGGAAGAGAGAATGTCAAGTATTAAATAGCCACACAATTTTCACTGCAATTGACTTTTGAGTATTGACTTTGTATCTTACTATGCTGCTGAATTTGTGTAGCAATTCTAGCATCTTCTTCCTTATCTATTCTTACTCCTTTTATTTCTCCCCCTTGTTTAATGCTGTAGCTAATAGTTCCAAAACTATATTGAATAGGAGGGGTGATAGAGCACATCTTTGTCGTGTACCAGATCTGAGAGTAAAAGATTTCAGTTTTTCTCCATTTAGAATTACAATAGCTGTTGGGTGGAAATAGATGGCTTTCATCAAATTGAGGTAGAGGCCTTCTATTCCAATTTTCTGTAGGACCTTGAACATGAATGAGTGTTGGACTTTGTCAAAAGCTTTTTCTGCATCAATTGAGATGATCATGTGGTTTTTAAATTTCAGTCTATTAATATAGTGTATTACATTTATAGATTTTCAAATATTGAGCCGTCCTTGCATCCCTGGGATGAATCCTACATGGTCATGGTGTATGATCTTCTTGATGATTTTCTGTGTTCTATTTGCTAGGATTTTTGCATCTGTGTTCATGAGGGAGATTGGCCTGTAGTTCTCTTTTTTAGTCATGTCTTTCCCTGGTTTTGGAATCAGTATAATACTTGCCTCCGGAAATGTTTTCAGGAGGACTGCTTCCTTTTCAATTTCGTTGAAGGGTTTGAGGAGTGTAGGGATTCTATCTTCCATAAATTTCTTGTAGAATTCAGTGGTGAATCCATCAGGACCTTAAACTCAAAGCATTGCCCTGCACAGATAACAAACACGCTGAAAGGGAAACTATAGAAACAATACCTTTTACAACAGTACCACAGAAAATGAAATACTTTGGAATTCATTTAACCAAGGAAGCCAAAACCTTTTCACGGAAAATTACAGTACCCTAAGAAGAGAGATTATAGAGGATTTCAGAAAATGGAAAGATATTCCTTGCTCCTGGGTAGGAAGAACCAACATCATGAAAATTGCCATACTCTCAAAATTGTTGTACAGATTTAACACAATCCCTATCAAACTGCCACAACCATGCTTCCCAGACTTAGAGAAATCATTCCTAAAATTTATTTGGAACCACAAAAGACCTAGAATAGCAAAGGCAATCCTGTCCAACAAAGACATGGCAGGAGGCATCACAACTCCTGACTTGATATTATACTACAAAGCCACTGTACTACAAAGCCACTGTGATAACATCATCAGGGTATTGGCAACAAAATAGACCTGAGGATCAATAAAATAGATTAGAGGATGCAGAGGCCTCTGTGGACACACTCATCCACCTGATCATCGACAAAGGGGCCAAACACAATTAGTGGAAGAAAGATAGCCTCTTTAACAAATGGTGCTGAAAAACCTGGCTTTCTATATACCGAAAACTAAATATAGTTTTCTATATACCGAAAACTAAAAATTGACCTAGTTCTATCACCATGCACTAAGCTAATGTCAAAATGGATCAAAGATGTAAAAATTAAAACAGAAACATTAAATCTCCTGGAAGAGAAAGTAGGAGGAACACTTGAAGGTAAAAGAACAACTAAAAATAATTAGTCAGATAGTTAGGGTAAAGTAAACTGCATATGTTTCACAGTAATAATCAGCTTCTCCTCTAGATGGTAAATAAGCGAAGTTTGCAGATCAAAAAATTGGAGTAATGTAAGGGCTTCAAGGTCAGCCAACATTTTGGCCTAGCCTTTCAAGGTCAGCAAAGACTCAAGTCATAGGAGAACCTGTACTGTAGCATCATAGAACTCAGCTGTGCCCCAAATTTTCTAATCAGGGAGATTATGGAGCCACAGAAGAGTGTGATCGATGATCTATAGTGTGCCTAAAGAGAGTCACATGGAGAGAAAACTTTCTCTCAGGCTTTCAGAGAGAGCAAACTGGTCAAGCAATGGCCGTGACTCATCCATGTGGATGACACTTCAAAAGATCTACAGGGTGAGGTACAGGGTTACAGGATAAGCCCTGAGAGGACTTGACTGACCTCATCACATACAAAAGTTACAGTTCTTGTTATACAGGTCTTGCTTTATCTTGGTCTGAACCATCCAACCGAAAAGTATAAAAAGGAGGTATATAAAATAAGGCCATAACAATAAGCTGAGCTGTAAATAGCTTTAGTCAACAACTTCTTCAGATAACCCATTATTATTGTGGACTGTTGGACTGTATTGGATATTTTTATTGAAATCAAGCACCTGTAATAATTGAGTGACAATAGAATACCCATCTTTGCAGGACTAAAAAAAGGAAGAACAAATCGGTGTTTGTATAAACAGCACAGTTAGGATAAATATGCAGTATTTTTAAGTAATTCTATGAGAAGAAATATTTGCACTAATAGTGTTTGGACAGGATATCCTGTCTGTTTCTTGTACTATGGATAACCATTAGGAAGATAACAATATAAAAAGTATTAATTATTGAAACTGTACTATGATTCTACTTTAAAAATATAGATATACACCTACATTCTCTTAGTTCATTGATTAGAAGCATGTGCTCTAACAGTATCTGTAGATAGAGTATCATGTATGAACCTTGTACAACAAAAAGCCACTATGAAAACAATGTATAATGTATTAATTATTGAATCTGTCCTAGTAATTTGCTTTGAAACTGTCCCATTGCTACTTGTTCTTCAATAAAATAAAATAAAAAATAAAACAATTTTCACTGCAAGCACGCAATGTAGGTGTTCCAGGGCCTTTGCACCTGCAGACAATATGAACATAGTTAGCACAGTTGTGTTGCAACAAAATTTTGTTTACGAACATAAGATTTTGAATTTCAAGTAATTTTTCATGTTAATAAATACAATTTTTTTTTGTATATTAAACACTAGTCAAAAACCTGCTTTGTGGATCGTATAATAAATAGTGATAGGTTATAGATTTGGGATGAGTTTTCATGGATAACTACACTTTTGGAACTAATAAAAAGTTGAACAACACTTATCTTAATATGAATATAATTAATGTGATATTAAAAAGTCATCCTTATTCTTTGATTCCAGAGTTACAAAGATAAATTTTATCTGTAGTTATTTTTGAAATGGTTATTGAAGATGAGAACAAGGAATCTAAATATATGGTAGAATGGAGGAAAATTGATTTTCTTCTTCTGATTCCACTGTCAAATTTCTTAACATTTTTTGTAGATTCTGAGACTCAGTCACATTGTGAAGATTGCCTTGGGCTGTAGGGTAGTCTTGGCCTTAAACTATGCTTTAGGTTTGTTTAGTCCTGTGTTTCATACTCAGAGTCTCCCAAGGGTTCAATAGCCCATCTCCAAAGGAATACACTAGATCCAGATTTTTAAGCAGTCACCCAGGCAGAAGGAACTTGGCAGGAATTTCTATTACATTTTCTAGGAAAAAGTCAGCAGTATGGTCCTTTCTACCCGGAGCTTTCCTCACTTTTTAAAGGAACGTTTTTCGGTAGCATCAAACACACCCTTCCCCGAACTGTGTTTCTCTTGGTACCTGGCATTCCATCTTAGGTGAGTAGGTATAATGTGACCATGAAATATTAATTGTAGCATTTGGTGAAAAATAAATTCCCAGGCCTGCAGGGCGTCTATAAAAATTCATGCTCAGAATGTGAACCTCATTACTTTAACATACAGTTCAACTCTCACTGCTTCAGAATTCTTAGAAGCAAAAAGAACCCTGGCCTTTGGTTTTAGATCTTGGCTTGGGTGAACAATTCTCTATCCTAAGTGCTCAAACCCTTTGGGCTATTGAAAATGTTGAGAGTGATTTTGTATTGTGGAACCTACATGTTTAATAAAACAAGCACCAGATATATAGGGAAAAAAGCTACTTCTTCCATTTTTTTCTTTCATTTTCCCTATTATTACTGTCTTCTCTATTTTATTATATCAAATTAGCTATCTTGTCATCTATCCCAACATTTCTTTCAATCTCTCTTCTCATTTTTTAAAAAAAAATAATTTTTCGTTTATTGTGTGTACTTCCGCAGATATAACAGCTAGCCACAGGATTTTCTTTTTGAAGAACTGTTGAGAATTCAGCTTCTTAAAGAAACTCTAGCTATTGAAAAAAGAAAAAAGATTCAAATATAGCAAAACTCAGGAATATCTTTTGACCTGAATATTGTAATTCCTATTATGAATACTTTATACTTGAATAGTTTGCCTTTTAAAAGTCTATTTTAAATATATCTTTGGGAATGTATCATGTGTAAAATACTTGCATAAACCTGAATTGATTAGCATTTAGTATTTTCTTAACTATACATTTGTTTATTCAGCCAATAATTATTGATTATATGAGATGAAATAGAACATTTCATTTCTTATGTTTTGATAATTATGAAAATAGAAGGAAGGCTCTACTTTTAAAGATTGTAAGGGTTAGAGAAGACAGAAAACTAAAACCCAACAACACAATTTTTGTGTGCACCACAATTATTTTGCTTTGAATTCCTATTTTAGCCAGTACTAGTTTTGTAATCTTAGGGTATTAATTAAGTGCCCAACATTTTATTTACACATCGTTAAATAAGCATGATGTCACTCTGATTCCATGCTATGGAAGAATAAATGAAAGCATGAAAGCAACCAGTGTTGCTGTTGAGAGAGAACAGTGGCAGTAGAAGCAGCACACCCAGTTTGTAGCAAATAGTTGGTGGGATGGGTTTTGGAAGGAGATAACCCTGGATTGTGTCTGAATTGAGAAGCATGAACGGAAGTCAATGATTCTCACTCTCATTCTTCACTCGTAAGGATAGGGTTGATGAGTCTCATCTTACATGCTTGGTGCAAGTTAATGTTGGTTTCCTTTTCTTTTCCTTCCCTGTATTCTTACAACAGTGAAATGAGACTGGCTCATTATTGTACAGATGTGACATCTCCTCATTCATGTACAGGTGAAATAAAACTGTTTACCTTAGTCTGGGTTGGTGGTGCATGCCTATAACCCCAGCAGTAGGGAGGCAGAAATCAGGAGAATCACTATGAGTCTGAGCTGCATTGAGAGACCTTGCACAAAAGCCAAACCAAAACAATAAATCTATTTGCCTTAACCATTTTACTTATACCTTTAGGGTGCAGGAATCAAATCAAATGTCAAAATAAACTGGAAACAAATATTCTTATATAGCCCATGGTTTATTTTTAAGTTTCAACACTACCAGGAATTCTAAAGGCTCACATAGGTTGAGGATGCAAAGGTATAGTTTCAGACAACAAAATGCATGCCACAACAGGTCTTGACAATGGTGTGCATGCAGATGACCCAAAGAGGACGTTCTGGAAATCAGACGTGCACGGTGAAATTTCTCACCAAGACACAGCAGCAGACAAGTTCTTTGGATATCCGTGAATGACAGCTCAGCTGCAAAACTGAGCTTCTTTGATTTCCCATTCACACTGGGAGACATTATTTTTGTCTGATGAAATGACAGAAGGGTAGTTCCCACCAGGAGAGGTGAGATGAGTCTAAATAAAACCTATAATTCATATGATTATAGCTGCTGCAAATGGAAGAATCTGATTTGGCAGGAAACCTAATAATAGGCAAGACCATGGGAGCAAAATAGCAATCAGAGATTAGTCAAACCTTTTCTACATTTATAGAGGAAATCTGTTTCTTTTAATTCTGCTCAGAGCCATGGAAAGAAGCTTTGTTTCCACTCAATCTATGTCCCTTACGCCCACTCGCACACGCGCATTAGCATAGAAATGGGTCTCGCTTCTCTGAAGACTGATTGTGTTGATGATCTGGACCAAGTTTCTTTCTATTCTTAGCGCTGTCTTTGACTCAGACTTGATTTATTTAGCTTGATTAACTGCTCTTTGCTACCTGTGTTCTTTTGTTGAAGATCCAGGCAAGGAGACAGCCTACCTTTGGGCTTCTGTGACCTTAACCCTGATACAGCCGTGTTCAAAATCCCCCGCAAACCAGCACATCCAATTCCTAGGTTTCTTTGCAATTCTCGTGGAACCATCATAGATTCCTTTTTTATGCCAAAACCTTCACTATGAAAGAACAACAACAACAAAAAGCAGGCTGAAATTACCTTATACGTTGAATTTAAATTATTTTCCTATAGCAATAGCACTAGGGTGTGTAAGAGTTCACAAAACAGGGCCAGCTAAATAGCTCAGCAGATTAATGCACCTGCAAGCAGGCACAGGGTCCAGGGGTTCAATCCCCAGGCCTGCCCCCAGGGTGAGCTGAGAAGGCAGTTGAGACTGGACGTGGTGACATGTACCTGTAATTCCACCTCTTGGGAGGCTGTAAACAGGTGGATCACTATGAGTATGACCTAGTAGAGATCCTGTAGATTCTGTATACCCTTCCCTAAAGTAGAAAATTAGTCAATCAATCAATCAAAACCTTTATTTTCAGTATTAATGACTTGCTAAAAAAGTATAATGAGGAAAATTATGTGAGTTCTTCATATTACGGTAGCATGGAAATGGCCCTAGAAATTCGGATTTACAGTTATCTTGCACAAGTTATTTTCTTCAAGTAAGATAAAATCTGTTTAATTTTTAAATATGCCACTTGCTTCTGCTGTTCTTCTCACTCCTCTTAGAAAATTAAGCTTTCCAGTGTCCATTCATCTCTTCCTCTAACTTATATTGCTCTTCTCTGACAGCCATAGTATTTTCTTTCAGTCTCTTTTCAAAACATATTAAAAATGCAGAATTTCTAAAATGTTTTATTCTTAGCAGAAGACTCAAAGAAAGCTTTTATATTTTTTTTCATTGTCCTTGGATCTTAAAAAAAAAATCGATGTAGGCTTTTGTCAGGCAAAATATATCACAGTATTTTCATGCACTATGGTCTTTTGTCCAAATTCCCCTTTAAATAAAATTAATCAAGATGCATGTACATATAGAGGTATGTGTGTATATTTTTGTCATGGGTTTCCATTCTTGGTGTTCAGAGTGGAACATGATTCCATGAGTGCTAGGCAAGCACTGGCTGCATCTCAAGACCCTGGTACTTTTGATTTGTAAGTGTTTTAAGATGCTATGATTTGAACTGCTGGTATGTGTCCGCCCATCTTCTAGGTTGACAGTATTAAAATTTGCCATCCCATATATGATTGCATGTTTGGAGTAGGCATTGCTATCTTCATTTTACAGGAGAACAATGAAATGAAGGAAATTTGGATAAAGTCCATATGTAGCTGGCAGTAGTTGAGAGGGGAGAGAGAAATGATTTCCAACCCATCAGTAAGGTGTACAGTGTTTCTCTACACAGAACAGACTCTTAGTGACTCTGTTTTTAGCCTTTAGCCGCCCAAGTGCTGGGATTACAAGTGTGCACCACCACGCCAAATCTCAATCACAAACTTAGCACATCCTCGGGGGCAGGGCTGGCAGAACAGCTGGGGATTAAACCCTGGTCCTGTCTGCCTAAGAAAGTGCCTTAATCTGCTGAGCTATCTGGCCATCCCCAGCAACCCTTCTTTCTTATCAGAAGTAATTTCTTTTGAAGAGAAAGAACTGTCCATAAAGCAGCATGAGCATCTTGGAAAAAAATGGTCCAGAAGTGACGTCCTAATTGTAGTTTTGATGGACCAATCTGACCAGAGGGGTTGACTCTTCATGGGACAAACGTTCCTGCATCTGCAAGCATGCGTGTTATGTTTATTGCCTGCTCTCTGTCTTGTTGGAAGACTCTGCCTGTGCTCCTCACTTCCCGGCAGGATAGTCCTAGTGATCCAACTGAAACTCAGTGCCAGCTTGAAAGCTACCTTGTCCCACAGGGCTTCATCTTTAGGGACTAAAGCCCCACCTTTCTCCAGCTACATGCAGTTTGTTGAATTTAACATTCACAATTTTTAAAATGAAAACCCTGGTTGCCAGTGGAAATACAGACAAAATACTACCTATGGACAGAATCTGTATTTGAAAAGATTTTTCATAAAAAAGTTTTGTCTTTTAAATTCTAGCCCTTTATTTCTTCAGAAATAGAGCAGGTGAGTGCAGTATTTGACCACAGTTTATTAAAACCGCATGAGGGATTTTGCAGCTAAGATCATGGGAAGCGGAGGACATCAGAGGAAGTTGATTGGCAAGCAAGCCAAGTTATATGGGTGTGGCTTTCCTTCAAAACATCAATGGTTCCTTATGTGCATTAATGAAATTTAAAAATAAACTAGCATTATTGGGTCTGTCTACACAAAAATCCATTATGCAGGTAAGGCTTGCTCAGAAGACCAACATGATGAATTGGCAAAGGCCCCTTTGCCTTCTTTCAGTAATGCCTGTTTCTCTTTAGTATAGTTTCTTATAATTTCTTCTCCAAGGGGACTGGGGATTTAATTTAGTGATTCAAAGCTTACCTGGTGAGCATGTGGTCCTCCACTTCTTTCAGTCCCTGTCTTCAAATGTCTACCCTGAATCTTAAATTATCATCCCTTATCAACAGTTTCTCACCCTCATGGCTTCCCCCAACCCAGTCCAAATTTGGCCACCTGGAGACTGAGTTCCAGACTATTAGAGACTAGAGACTGCCATGGGCTCATGAAGGCACAGATGTTGTTACATTATTTACTGACCATGGATATTTTGACCTTGATTGAATAACATACTTCAGTCACAAAATGCCCCACATGAGAGATTGGATCAGAGTCATGAATATAGCCTTATGTAAAGACAAATGATGGATTTATGCTTTTAGTTTGCAATGGCCAGTCATCTCACAGAACTTCAGGAAGGAATTCAAGCTTTAGCAAATAGGAGAGAATAGCTTATTGTAGATGGATGATGCATGTCAGTGCAAAATACAGCCCCTCAGACCCTGACTTCATCTCTTTTTCTGAGAATAATCTTAATGAACAGGAAAATGATATCACCCATATTCTTCACTTGAAGAGAAATACTGCGATTACAAGTGTTGACTTTATTAGAAATACATTGGCACGTAATCAGATAAAGACCAAATCAACATTTTCCTTTTTGTGGTAAACTGTGTGAGATGTAGTTGGAATTACCAAATTTTGATCTGAGAATCAGAAACATATATAGTTCTCTGAAACATATATATTTCAATATATTCTGAATCACACGTACCTGAATCTCAAGAAGCTGTATGGCACTTAATATTTAAATATAATGCAATGTTTTAGAGAAACCAAGAAACTAGCACATAGAAGATAAGCAGGATGCCTTAGTGTCATGGTGAAGACATAAAGAAGCAGATTGCAGGTCAAGCAATCTGCAAAGCCCTCGTCTGATTACTCCTCTACAGAAGATTTTGCTGTAAAGCATGTCAGAGAGTTCCACAAGTTTCTGAAAGTTTTGGTGAATAACAAAATGAAAATCACTTCCAAAATTAAGCAAAGGTTTATCTTCAATGAGCCAACTGAAGAGCTGTTATGGCTCATGTTGGACTAAACTGAGAAGAAAAGCCAAAACGGCAAAGTGTTGAAATGTGTTTGAGATTCTCTAAAGAAGTTGAGTAACCTCAAAAGTTTAAAAGAGTTTATCAGAATACAAATGCTGACAGGTTTTCTTTCTCCTGAAATTGATTGTCCTTAATTGGCATCCTGCTATATGTCCGTATTATTTAATTCTGGTCTATTAAAATGAGCAATGTTCATGAAGGTGGTGACGCCAGTGAATATGTTCATGCCCTAACTCTCTGTGGTCCATGGTTGACATAAACATGGAAGCTGGTCTGGAATGATTTAAAAACATTCAATTGTGTCACAGTCTCCAATACCTCCCAAGAACAGATGGTGATAATAAAATCAGTTTTCTATGCCGGTTGCATAAAATTCCAGACCAGAAATCATTACTGTTCTGAGAGCAATAGGAAAGATATTTTGCAAGTTTTGCATGTTACACTTAAAAGTTAGTATTGAAAAATTCTACCTCATTGCTTCACTTCACCAAAATTAACACACAATCTGAGTAGAACTAGCTTCTTTTGCTTTCCTTGTAGAAATGGCTCAATCCCAGCACAAGGACAGAGGGAAAGGATCACATAACAACTCTAAACCTTGGAGAGGATTATGTATTCTTTACTGAAAATTGTCTTAAGAGGCATCTTGGGAAATTCCACTACACAGCGCAATACTAACTGTTCTGAAAATGCTCTGCATCCACGTCCACAAAGGCATGTCCCACAGGAAGCAACTGTCTTCAAAACACAACTCTGTAGCTGAAATTCCCATTTTACACATTGGGACTTATGTAGATCACTCTTCAAAGGTGGCAGGTCCCTTAACATGCTCAATGTTACCTAAAAATAGCACGAGATAACTTGGGGTGAGCCCTGGAAAGACAGTCTGCTTTCTGATTTTTACATTTCATGATGTGTTCTCAGTAGTTCTTTGCAATGGAAATATATCTCATGGCTACGATGTGGCACTTCGTGTGTGTGTGTGTGTGTGTGTGTGTGTGTGACTATACACACATTTGCTTAAGACTCTATCATCTCAAACCATTAATTTATCAATTTTGTCCCTTGAGATATTGTTTGTGACCATGAACTCTTTACAGGGCAATGCAAACAATCTAGTTCTGTTGATGAGATTTTAGCAAGGCGATTTATTTAACAACCTGCATAGGAACTCTATTTTAAATCTATAAACATGCTAAACAATAACAGTGGAAAAGTTCTACCTAAGTGCATGAACAAAAAATAGAGGTTGAGTTTTTGTGTGTATTAGGTACGTAAATGTGTGCTTTGGAGCATTAAGACAGCTGTACACCACTGAGGCAAACAGGCTGATTCTAGATCTCACTGACCAGTTCTCTAGCCACACACCAGAAGCATGTGATTTAAAAAAAAAATTGAGGCAATGATGGTTAAGACTTCAAAAAAAAGAAGGGTACTGAAGATTTTGAAATAGTAAATGACACCTACAAGATATCCACTTTTAAAATTCCCCTTCTCCCTCCTTTTTCTCCAGGATCTTTTGTGCTTTTTTGTTTTAAAGTGGGTACAGCTACAGCTTTCAGTTCTTGAATTTATTCAGAGAAGGAAAAAAAACCCTGCAAATTCAAGTTCTTCTAATAGCCGCTCTTGCCTGGAGGCAGATCCCCTCATTCTTCCCATTTTTCCTTCTTTCCACTCACTGTTCCCAACTGCATTTCATTTTTCACTCCAAGAACCTACATGACAGAATGTGAAGCAAGGCAAGAAAAATCATGTTTAAGATCAGTGACAGGAACAGAGCGCTGCGGACTTGCTAGACTAGGCACCGAGTCTGAAGGGCTTCTAAAAGAGACCACTCGTGGTGGCCCTATAGGGAACTAATGTCCAGTGCACAGGGCTTCTCTGCGAGACCCTCTCTGAGGTGTGCGTGCCAGGTGTCCGCGCATGACATCCAAGCCCAGATGAAACGTGGCTTGTCGTACTGTGTAAGAGCCTTTGGGATTTGTATACACATTCATTGTTTCCAGATGTGTTCATCACACATATGCAAAATGTATTCAAATTTATAACTCAGTTCACTGGAAATTCGTGAAAACGATGAATCATTAGAAATGCTACCATATAGGTAAAATTCTGGTTAATATTTTCACTTATATACATTTAAGTTTTTTATACTACTATGTGTTGTACATATATGTGTGTGTGTGTAAATATGTATATATTCACACACATACACACACATATTGCTTTTGTAAAATTAAAAAATAAATATTAAATGCCATTTGCCCTCACTAGCTTGGGGCACTTTATTTTCTTTTTCTCATTTTACTGAACTTATTTGGATGGTACGCCGCTCGTGCGGAACTGTTATTGTAGCTATGGTTCTTATCCTGGAAAATATCCAGGGACTTAATTTAGTCATGTGTCCATGAAAATTTTGCTATGCATGTAAATGTCTGTGTTACTGCTCGGTATTTTTTCTCAATTACGTTAAAAGGTTGTGTAAGTTAAATAAATGAAGAAGGGAGAAGATTAAGAATAGAAAGAAGAGCTTAAAATTACAGATTTTTCTCTCCTCCATGATTATTAATTTGGTGAAAAATTTGAGCTGAATATTCATGAAAAAGTAAGGTTTCTTCTTTCTAATCTGCTTAATGGCCTCTCAGTTATGCAGTTTGCTAAGGAGGGGTGGGTTCATGTGTAAATGGCATCGCACTAATCCGATGTCTCCTCGCGAGTGGGCGCATCTCCCTGCCATCTGCTCGGCAAGTACTGAGGAAGAAGCTGGAAGTCAAGATGAGTCAGTCTGAGGACGCAATGACCCAGCATGCCCAAGACACAGGTGGTTCCTGGTGCTCTGGAATTTGCTTTCAGTAGAAAGGGCCCTCAGTTTCGGCGCCACCATTAATATTTCAGCTAGTAAGTTTATTTAGGAAGTTTCCTCTTCATTGTTAACTTTTTGTAAACAAATAAAGATCTAAGATTTAAGCAGCAAAATTAAATGCATTTAGTCTGATTTGAATATTTTAAAATAGGTCTTTATTGTCTTGTATTTTTAAGAAAATGCAGCAGCATTTTCCTTGATCCACATATCACTTTTGACAACAGAATTATGAAACAATGAATGCATTACTAAACAACCATGTTGAAAAGCCTGCCTCAAAAGAATATTTTGTAGCAATCACATTTTGTTTTTAATACTGTTTTCAATAGCTTACAATGCTATTATTGAAATGTAATTCTTATAAATAGCTGTTAGTTTAAATAACATTTATTTTCCAGGTTATCTACTGAAGCACTTATGCTGAGAGCCATTTTGCAATTTTCTTCCCGTGTCCATAGATATATGTAATTCTTTTACCAACAGTTATCTAGGAAATGTTAAGCTAGAATACATCATGCATATTAATAATTTCTACCAACTGTTTCAACTGAGCACAGGTATACTAAGTTGAAAACTATTGAAACAAGTAAAGTAACATTCAATTTTTATTTTATTATTTTATGTTATTTATTTTATTTTGGAAAAGGGTTTCACAATGCAGTCTAGCCTGGCCTTGAACTCACAGTGATCCTCCTGCTGGAACCTCCCCAGTGTTGGGATTACCGGTATGTGACACCATACCAAGTAGTATTCAATTTTTAAAGTTTTTATTAAACCCAGATATCTTCCTTTCAGGGGGGGCCGTGTGGCACTGAGGCTTGACTGAAGTTGGGCTTTCACTACTAAGCAGCATCAACAACTGTGGTTGTGCTGAGAGAGGCCTCACAGTGCTTCTAAACTGAGCTGAGCTGAAGCTTGCAGGGCTTCTCCCTCAGCTTACCAAGTGCTGGGATTACAGGCCTGTGTCATCGCAGTTGGCTTAAGCCATACTTTTAAAAAATTGTGTGTGTTTTACTGAAAATATCAACACATATTCTAATTGTCAAAAGTTTAAGTATCAATTACCATATGTTTGTTTAATATGGGTCACAGTTCTGACTAAAAAACATTTGAGGGCAAGGGCTTGAGTTCAATCCCCAGTTCCATAAAATAAAATTGAAATTTTTAAATCTTACCTGTGTACTAAATGCATGTACTAGCTAATTTTGATTTCTTATGCACCATAATCTATTATATTCAACAACATGCTCAAGAGATTGCATTGTGCATTAGTTATTATTATTGTTGAGCTTCAAAGACTGAACATCTGACCTAATAGATCTGAAAGTGTCATGCATTTGTGTTGATATTGACAAAATGTTACACAACAGATCTGTGGGATTTAATTATCCTGCATAACTGAACCAGTTATTAATACCAGAGGCTTCTCAAATAATTTATTTTATCATGATATTGCTTATTGAATATGTTAAATAATGACAACAACAACCACACCAGTCATCACAGAGGCATCCTAGATGCTAATTAAGCCTGCATTCTGTTGTAGCTAGAAGTAAATACACTATAGTCATGCCTAACTTAATAATGGCATTGAGTCTAGAGATGTGTGATTACCTGATTTAGCACTAAACCTACATAGCATAGCCACTATACATCTGGGCTATATGGTAGAGATTATTTGTCTTAGATTTCCAATCTGTACAGCATGATACTGCCCTAAGTATTGTAAGCAAATGTAACAGTGGGATTTGTGCATTGTTAACCATATAAACCAAGAAAATGTACAAGTAAAAAAATTAGGTGACAAAAATTTTCAGTACCATTCTTTTTGCATGGGACCACCAGGGACCATGCAGTTAGTCACCCACTGAAGCATGATTTTGTGGTTGAGGATAACACCTGGAGGAATAAAATTGAGCCACTGTCCTAATGCATGTCAGGTCATCTTCTTTAGTAAAATGGCACCTGCCATCTACACCACTGCAAGATTTAATTATGCCCTCAGGACTCCATACAGCAAAGAAACCTGACCTGAATTAGTTTCCCTTTGAGCTCAGAGAACCAAATAGAACAATGGCTAGAATTATCACATGTAAAATATTTCTTTCAAGAGATCCAATGACTGTAATTGAGACATCTCACAATATTTGATTTGCTTTTACCCTATAACCAAATGTTTCAATTAAACTCATTTGTATTAGCATGGCTGAGATCATTTCCAAGACTTGTTAAATTACCACAGCCTGAAGCCTGGAATATCAAACTCAGACTTCAGAGGACACAGCCCAGCTCAGGGCAGGCTACAGACTGAACATCACAGCGACTTGATCATGCCCACATGGGAGTGTTCATTAGTTACTATACACATCTTTTCTTATACATGAAACAATTGTTTTCTCCAGAGACTTAATCAGTATCAACAGAGAGCAAAGAGGACTCCAAAGCCATTTTCTGTTTACAGAGGTGTCTGTTTTCACACAGAGTAGGGAGAGATGATATTCCACTTTGGCTTGCACTTGGGATCTACTCAAGAGCAAATGTTGTGTAAGCAGAGATGTCGCTCAAGTTCAGCCCTTCCCCAGGATCTCTGTTCTGTGGTGTCATCCTCTAAAAAATAACAAAGGTTGAGTTCTGATATATTTCTGTAGCTATTATGAGATGAAGCATTTTGTGATGCTTACAGCATGCAATCCTGAATGCACCATGAAGTTAGTACACACACACACAACGTTTCTTAGCTATTTCTTTTATCAACTTCCTTTCTCTTCCCCATCCACTCCTTGCATCTCCAGGTTCCTTTATCTTTTGCAAAG
Source organism: Ctenomys sociabilis (assembly GCA_004027165.1). Classification (NCBI taxonomy): domain Eukaryota; kingdom Metazoa; phylum Chordata; class Mammalia; order Rodentia; family Ctenomyidae; genus Ctenomys; species Ctenomys sociabilis. The sequence goes on from PVKA01005498.1 coordinate 18,666, forward strand.
GATATTTTTCCCTGTTTGCTATCATTTTTATTTTATTCTAGCAATTGCTTATAGTTTGCACTCCTCACACAATAGAAATCATGTGATATTTAGGTCTGTGGTTCTGATTTGCTTTACTTAATATTATGACTACACAAGGCATCTATCTTCTTACAAATTAGAGAAGTTTATCCTTCTCTGCAGAGTAGTATTCCATTGTCTAAATAACACGTTTTCTTTATTGATTCATCTGCTGATTTAAAAAATGGGCTATTTTGAAGATTTAGCTTTTTGGTGCCAGGCATGGCACAGTGCTTGCGTGGTAAGTGTGAGGTCCTGAATTTGACTTCAGGTTCCAAAGCAAAGCAAAGCAAAGCAAAACAAGCCCAAGATTTAGCTATCAGGTTTTGCTGCTACAAACACAGATATTCATATGTTACTGCAACTGATATCTTTAGAGCTGGGTCCAAGAGAATTTCTAGTTTTTGTCTTAGAGAACAACCATACAGATTCCCACCATGGTTATAGTAGATTTCATTTCCACCAACAGTTTCATCCCCTCAGCCTCTCTGGCATGTGCTGTCTCTTGGTGTCTTGATGGCTGATCTTTCTTAAGTGAGGAAAAAACTCAGTGTGGCATGAATGTGCATCTCTCTACTGCCCACAGACACTGACCATCTTCTCAGGTGTTTATTGGTAATTCTACTTTTTTGAAATGAAAATGTTAATTTCAGCTGCCCAGTTTTTGAGTAGGTCTTTTGTTTGAAGGGTTTTTTTTTTTGTCTTTATATTTTCTTTATGTTAATCTTCTGTCTGAGGAATAGCTGACAAATACTTTTCCCTATCTGTAGTTTTTTTTTTTTTTATTCTATTGGCTGTGTGCTTTGTTAACCAGAAGCTTTTTAATTTGTTGTGATTGCATTTATTGATTCTTGATGTTTTTTCTAATGCCATTGGGCTTCTATGTAGAAAGTGCTTGCATATATCTGGTGCTGTTTAATATAGTGTTTTATTTTGTTGTGGTTTGTTTGTTTGAGGTGGGGTCTCAATGTGTAGTGCAGGCAGGCCTTGAACTCACAGTGATCCTCCTACCTCACCTCCCAAGTGCTGGTTCTACAGGCATGCACCACCACACTTGGCCTTATACATCTGTATGGTCAACAGTTTTAGCTATCTTATTTTTTAGAAAGTAAAATATTTTCATAATAGCACTTAGATCTTTGATCCACTTTCATTGTGGTTAATACATGGTAATTATAGGGGTCTAAATTCAATCTGCATATAAATACTTTTCTCAGCACTTTCTTTGTGAAAGTGACTACCTTCCCTCCAACCCCCCATGTTTTTGACCTCTTTATCAAAGATGGGATGGTTGAACTTGCCTGGGGTTATTTCTGCATCCTTTATTCTACTATATTTATCTTTAGTTCTGTTTTTGTACTAGTACCACACTTTTGTTTATTTTTTATTGTAGCTTTACAATATAATTTAAAATGTGGGATTGTGCTACCTTCTGCTCTGCTGCTGTTGCTCAGGATTGCTTTGGTGTTCTGGGTCTCTTCTGCTTCCCTATGATTTTAGCTTTGTTTTCTTTACTTCTGTGAAGAATGATGTTGGTACTCAGTCAATATCAGCACGGCAGTGTGGCCTTTTGGACTATCTTGGTTCTGCCCATCCTGGAACAGGAATGTCTTTCCATCTTATGAGTCCTGTTCCATCTCCTTCACAGAGCACTGTGGTTTTCCCTGTAGACTGGCATCTTTCATCTCTTTGGTTAGGTTAATTCCTAGGCATTTGATTGTTCATGGTTCCATTTTAAGTAGTGCTGTGTTCCCAGTGTCATTCTTGGTGAGTTCATGATTGGTAGAAATTTTGTGTCTTCCATTTACGGAGTTGAATCATGTCATTGGTGAATAATACTGGTTTTATAAATCCCTGTCCATGTCTGATTTCTCTGGCTAATGCTTTGAGTACTGCATTCAGCAGGTGAGGTAACAGTGAACATTCTTGACTTTTTCCTGATTTTAGATGAAACCTTCTAGATTATTCACATTTAATACTATGTTGGGCATAGTTTGTCCTGACTTTTTCAGTCTAGGATTAGGTCAGTTTGGAAGTGCCTTCGTTAGGACTTTTATCATGAGCTATGCTGGACATGGCCCATGGCCTTTTCTGGGTCTGATGAGCAAGTTCTGTGATTCAGTCCTTGTTCCTGCTTATATGATGCAGTGCATCTGTTGATTTGCACCCTGTTGAGCCTGCACTGTATCACTGGAAAGAAGCCTTCTTGGTCGTGTCATATGACTTTTTTGCTCAGCTGTTCCATTCTGCTTGCCAGTACCTTTTAGAGGATTTTTATAGTGTGTCCGTGTGCATTAAAGGGGTAGGCCTGTGCAGGTTTCCATGACCAGGTTCTGGACAGGTTTTGGAATCAGTGTGATACTAACTTCCAGGAATGACTTTCAGAATATTCTTTCCTTTTCAATTTCATTAAAGAGTCTGTGGAATATTGGTATTAAATTTTCCTTGAACTTCTTATAGAATTTAGTGGTAAATGCATTGCATCCTAAAATATTCTCATTTGAATAGTTTTTATATCACTGCTTGAATTTCATTGGTTTATTCAGGGTTTTTATACTTTCTCCATTAAGTTTTGAGTATTCTTAGTTTCATAGAAATCTATGTCTTTTGGATTCTCCAATGTACTTGAATAGAGGCTTTTAAAATACTTATTTCTAAGTACAGAAATCTAATAATCAAAATGAATGTCAACATTATATTTTGTAAACATGAGATACATTATGAAATGTCATCAGGAGCGCAAAGGAAAAAGGGACACTTACAGCATAAACTGGTGTGCTCCAATCATCTTTTAACTAAAAGTCTTGTAGACTTCAGTGGTGACTGGACAGGTTTTGTCCTTTTCATTTCTAATGGTGTTAATTTGAGTATTTGTTTTTCTTCTTTTCATGATGTTAGCTAGGGATTTTTTTCTATTTTGTTTTCTTTTGAAGAATCACCTCTTCACATCACTGATTTTTTTATATAGGTAGTTTTTAATTTCAAATTCATTAATTTATGCTCTGGTCTTTATAATGTCCTTCCTTGTACTAGGAATTTGGATACATCTTGTTTTGTTAGGAATTTGAGTTTCATCACTAAGTTAGTTTTTTCAGCTTTCTGTGTTTCTGATGTGAGCATCCACAGCTATAAGTTTCTCTCTTAGGACCACTTTCATGTTGATCCATAGTTTCTGGTAGGTTTTACTTGCATTGTTGTTCAATTTTAGAAACTAATTTCTTCATGTGTTGCTGTTAAAAAGTGTGTTTCAGTTACTGTTGATTGGAGCACTCTGTACGTTTCTACTAAATCCATTTGCTCAGCATCATGTCTTTGTTGATTATGTTTTTGGTCTGGCTGTTTGTGAGAATGAACAGAAAGCGGTGATGGTCCCCATTAGGATTATGAAATGCTTACCTGATCCTTGATGTCCAAATGCATTCGTTTGAACAGGTTGGGTGTGCTGGTGTTCAGTGAACATAGGCTCATAATGGCTAACTCAGCCTATTGTATCATTCCCTTGAGCAATACATTGGGACTTTCTCTGCCTTATCAGGTCAGTTTTGCCTCAGTGTCCAATTTGTCTGAAAATAAGATGGCTATTCCTGCTTGTTTTTAGTTTTTAGTAGCATGGAGTATTATTTCCAGTCTTTAATTTTTATTTTTATTTATTTATTTATTTATTTATTTATTTATTTATTTATTGTGTCTTTTTGAGACAGGGTCTCACTATGCAGTTCAGGCTGGCCTTAAGCTCACTTTGTAGCTCAGGCTGGTCTCGAACTCACAACAATCCTCTTGCCTCAGCCTCCCGAGTGCTGGGATTACAGGCATGTGCCACCACACCCGGCTTCAGTCTTTAATTTTTAATCCACAAATTTCATTTGGAGTTAAAGTGTGTTTCTTGTATATGGCATACAATTTGATGAGATTTCTTTATATGTTCTTCCCATCTGTGTCTTTTGACTGGGGAACTGAAATCATTCATATCCACTGTTATTACTGAAAGATATTGGCTTATTTCTGTTTTTGTTTTATTCTCTGATTGCTGATTCCCTTTCTTTCCTGTCTATTTATTTGCTTATTCTCCCGGGAGGTTCCTGCTGTTAGATTTTGGAATTTGTAACTTCATTGCCTCTTTCTAGAATACCCTGAAGACATTTTTGGAGTGTTTCTTTGGTGGTCCTAGGTTTCTTTAGGTGCTCTTTATCATGAAATTACCTTATTTCTCCAACATTTGGAAAACACATTTGGAAATACGACAGTCTGAGTTTGAAGTGTTTGGAGGAGCCGAGTGGTAGGAGATTGAAGCAGTTCTCTCCAAGCTCTGCGGGCCTCAAAAGCTGGTGCTGAGTAGCTTTCTGTAAATCTAATGAGTTTACCTTCATATGAGATTCATTGATTTTTCCCTGACAACCTCTAAGATCCTGTCTTTGTTTTGTGTTTCTGAATGTGATGGAAAAGCTCTTTCCTAATCATGGATAATTGAGTTTCTGTAGGTCTCACTTATCTCTACGGTAAATCATTTCCCCCAGGACACTTGGAAAGTTTTCCGTTATGATGTCTGTAAACAGATGTTATGTAATTTCTAGTTCCTGCTGATTTTTCCCTAATTCAAATTGATTTCATTCTATCCACCTGTTGGATTCATTGTCTATGTCCCTGGTTTTTTTTCAAGGTATCTCTGAGTGTATGGTACTAGTATCCACCCTGATTGCCAGTTTTTTCCATTCATCACTTCTGTTGTTCATACTTTAATTAGAATTTTTAATCTTTGGGACTTCTGTTTGGTACCTTTCCACAAACTCCAAGTGTTTGGAAGATTGATCATCTTGCTCAGCTAGCTTTTCATTAATAAGTAAACTCACTTATTTACTGTGTTTATTAGATCTATTTTCTCTTTTCTTTATCTTCTGTGACCTCACTCCTCAGCTCATTGGTCTAGTTTGTACCTTCTCTTTTGTTATTGTAAATAACTTAGTTCTGTGACTTTAGATTCCCTCACTATTGATATCACTTGGATCAATTTTAGGGAGTTCTCGAAGGCTTTTGTTGTCCTGAATTTTTGTGTGTTCTTTCTCTCTCTCTCTCTCTCTCTCTCTCTGGGTGTGTGTGTGCCTGTATGTGTGTGTGTGTGTGTGTGTGTGTGTGTGTGTGCACATGTGCACTGAGGTTTGGAGGTGATTATACTGGACAGACATTATTGCTAACATAGAGATCTCTTCAGTGGCGACTTTTTCAGCAGTGCATTCTTGTTGGGCCTCAATCAACTTTTTCGCTTTTGTCTTTCTCTAGTTCTCTCTATTAATTAAGTCACCACCCTCACCTGCTGTTCTCTGGGAATGGATCATAGTGGTGTCAATGACACAAAGGCAACCCTGGTATTGGCACGCAGAGAAATCTAATTAATTGCAATAATTCTGCTACCCTGGAAATAGCAACAACAATTACACTAAAGATAAGCTAACTAATGGTATATCATAATAACCAATAATTTACTACTATTAATTATAGAAAAGAGATCTATAATTATAGCATAATCAAGAAAAAAATCACTTATTAGCTTATATTAAATAGGAACTAAATGCATCAAGCCTGCCTACAGTAACATTGAAGAAAATACTTTAATGGTAGAAGCAGAGTATTAACTAAATATCCAAACATTAAGAAAGAGTGAATACAATAACCATTGTCAAATTCCTGTTATATTGTTTAGTGACATTGCATATCATTTTACTTTTTGTTTGTTTAACATTTGTTATTCTGTTTGAAAAGATAATAATAAGGGCTGGAAGATAGTTCGGCAGTCTAAGTGCCTGCCTGAAAAATGCAAGGATGCAGGTTCAATCCCTGGTATTGCATGCAGTGCCATCCGCAGAACCCCAGATGTGCCATGCAGGCCACTGAAACCAGGCGTGGCCGTTCACAGTGCTGGACGCTGAAACATGAGGATCACCATGAATGTGAGCTGTGTAGCTATACACTGCACCAAATAAGTAAGTGATTAAATATTCTAATTTAAAAAATTAGTAAAACTTAATGGTAAAGATACCACTAATGGTAAAGATACCATTTTATATCTATAAAGATATAAAGCATAGAGAATGAACAAAAAAATAACAAGCATTTTTTTTTAAAAAAAAGGGAAAGTGAGGAGAAACGAAAAAGCAAAATAAATGATCCTATAAACAAAGAGAATTAAATACCAGTAAGACAGTAGTAATGGACAGGAAAAAGAAGAAAAATAAATAAATAAAAAATATAAAGCAAAATAAAGAAAGAAAAAAAATGAGAGAATAAAGAAAAATTCAAACCCATAAGGATCAATAAAGGAAAAAGAAGCAATCAATGAATTTATTTAGTTCCTCTGTATTTACAAAGGGGTGTTTTCATTGTGTGAAATCCAGGTGGCCAGCATAAGTTGGAGGATAGACAGTGTGGCACTCCTCAGACCTGTTTTTTGTCTTGGTACCAATGTTGCTTCCAGTCTTCTCTTTCCTGCTGGCTGTGGTGGTCCAATCGTGTCCACTGTGGGACTGTATACACTGCAGCAACTACCACTTTCAATATCCTTACATCCACCCAAGTCATGTTTTCTTCTTCCTAACCCCAGAACATGTGCATTTGCGAGGTAGACCCTGAAGCTTCTCCAAATATCTCTCTGTCCTTATGCCCCAGGCCGTGGCAACTGTCCAAGCCAATACATGTTCTTGCTCGCATTGGTCAGTGGATAAAGCAAATTAACCATAACTCTCTGTACTGGATGAAGGCAGAAAGATATGAGTTCAAGCACACTGCTGGGCTGAAAGTCAGTACCAACCACCTCTCAGTGTGATACACAGTGGGCATGGCTTCTTATTACAGAGGAATGGAACCCCACATTCATCTTGGTTGAGGCTGAAATGTTCAGAGTCTCTGCACAGCTCTCTCCAGCCCATAATTATTTCCTGTTGCCAGCACCAGTCCAGTTCCATTGCACCTTAAACCCTGGCTTATCACCTCCTTTATTTCTCTGTGGCTTATTTGAAAACTACTGCCTCACTGAATGGTTTTATATTAAGTCCTTTGTGGTGCAGTAGCAGTTGCTATATTGGGCTTGTACCCAACATCCAGCCTACCTTCTAGGATTCATATTCAGAGTAAAATATTTGTCTCTTTTTATGACTTTATTTGGTACAGGGTCCAACCTTGCATCTTGGACTCCAAGTGATGTTCATGGGATTATAGGCATGCACACAACACCCAATTTTGGTGGCCAGCTCAGCATGCTTGGGAGTGGAGCCAGTGTGGAATGTTGTGCCAAGCATCAAACCTTGGTCCTGGTGCTTGCTTACGCCGGCACTTAGCTTAGCTATCTCACTGGCACTCACTTCTCTATTTTTAGTATTTTTTTAAATTAATTTTTATTGAGAAACAAATAGCAATGAGACAGCTTCAAAACCAATTAATAGGACAGTTCCAATAATTAGTACACTGCGTATTATTGTTTTATAGTGGTTACTCATAGCACAAGACGTAGATGTGATATCCTGAGCTTATTTCTGGGCTGGTACTGCTGTCCTAGTCCACTGACTTTCCCTAGAGAGAGACATCAATTCCTCTTTGGGCTTCGCCTGCATCAATGGAGGTAGGTGGCTTTCTCTAGGAACTGGGGTGAGCTTTCAGGGCTGTCCCATTTCTTTCTCCAAGCTGTGCTTCATTTCCACAGCTTCTCTTGATTTTGTTATCTTCCTATGTGCTCCATCTGAGTGCAGAGCAATTGCCTCATTTGCTTCCTTCCATCAAATTGTTATCTCCTGACTGTCTTAACTCCAGGATTTGGAGTGGCCATATTTTACTGCTGGTTGCTGCACCACCATCTTTCCTCTCTGAGATGAGGGATTTTAACCATTAATGAATTACCCTTTAAAGATTCTGCAACCTAAGAAAATCCTAAAGCACATCTCTACTTTGAAGGAAAAAATTTACCCCTCCTAATCAGTCCTAAATTAAATACTTTATCAATGACATGAAAGACTTTAGTGCAAAGCAGTAGAATGGATATTGACTGATATTTATTTCACTTGAGCACCATGAATCACAGATACCTATCATAGGAAGATGGAAGGATATGTGTAGTCTACACCCATACACACAACACTGTGAGCACAAGGAAAGAGAAGTGACTTGACCTCCGGTCAGGGAGATATTACAGAGAGCATAGTAAAATCAACCTTAGTGATTCCAGTACTGATTTCTCAGTGACTCTGTTGGCTGAAAGGAGATTATTTTCCCCACATATATTTCCATTTAAAGCAAATAATTTCACTATAAAACAACTTTACAACAACTTTATTTTTGCCTCTAATTCAAGATATATATATACAATCTGAAATATGGATATGGGCATTTTCTATTCTTAAAGAATTAGGAAAGTCTTTCCTTAATGTAAGTACTTGGCCATGATTGCTTGGTGAGAAAGAACACCAGTTCACAAAGACTGAAGGATTTCCTACCTTCCTCACCCGCCCAAAGATAATGTGAAACAAAGTATGGTACTGGGTATAAAATATCTAAGTACCTCAGAATGTGTGACCTTTTCAAATGGTGTATTTGAAAGTGTCCTTCTTTCTTTTATTCCTTTTCTGACAAGAACTGTGCACTATTAGAAATAATTTTGAAGTTTTTGTACATCTTTAGTTCTATGACAAGATTTAGGGCCTAAGCCCTTTCCAACACCACAAAATTAACTTGCAAAGATCAGTCATGTGTTTGATGTTTGTGAAGATTGTTTCAGTGCAGTTTTGTCTTTAATAATAAATCTGTAGGTGAGTAGAATCCTGACAGGCTTAGTTTCAGTTACCTATGTGGCAATAATCTCAGGATAATTCTAATGATTTCTAAGATGGAACAGATTCCCAATCTGGATTTTGTGCTGGTAAATGATAATCTTACTGTATGGATTTTTCTCCAATTTCAGGGAGTGTTAATTATTACCACACACAAGTAGTTTCTGCTAAAAGGAAAAACCAAGATAAATGATTTAGGGGCATGATTTTTAGCTGACCAAACACAATAATAAGGTGGTTAATTCCTACAAAGAAAGAAAGGCTGAAGTGTAAGAAAGCAGAAAATGTTGTTTTTTGAAATGGTAAATCAACACAATATAATGCATAATTTGCTAATAGCATTGAATATTCCCCATGGTTTATGTGTAATCATTAGTTGTCTCACAGATATAAAAGCATAGATAGCCTTCTAAAATTTATTCATCAAGAACAAGAAATTATAGCTTTTGAAATCTTTTAATTAGGGCACCCTCATAGTTCAGGTAACTTGAGCTTTTACTTAAGCCAACCAGAGGACAACATAAAGAGCCAAACAAAGCAGAGAGAGCTCACTCAGTCAGAACATGCCAACCAGTCTTGAAAGAAGGACTTTCAACTTCAGCCAATCTAATATGTTTCTTTGCTTAATTTCTGAAAATAATTCACAAAAGTTTGCTTTCTTGCAAAAGTAAGGTTTCTTGAAGTCTAATGCTGGCCAATTCATGAGTCACTAAATGCTCAGACCCTTTCATTTAATATGCCAAACTTTGCCTCTTTAACAGATGCAATGCAGAAGGTTATTAAATGTGGCAGGGGAAATCATTAGCTAAAATATTTCTAGATCATGCAAAGTCATCAAAAAAGAAAACTTTGAAAGTTATCTCTAATTTCTTTACTGATGCTTTGCTTTAAATGAATACAGTAATATGTTCTATATTTCTGTTTGAAATAATTTTACTACTTAAACTGACCTCACCACACCAAAACAATTCCACCTACATCGGGCTTTTGTAAATCAAATTACCCTTGTGCAAACTAGACTTACAAAAGTGTTCTCAAAAGCAGAAATAATTAATTGAAATAGTAAGGGATGCCTATTTCTCACTGTCTATATTCACAGTAGGAGGCAGCCTGTATATTCTTCTTAAGTCAGATGTTTCATTTGTGAAGCAGAAAAGGACACACAAAAAATAAAACCAATGCAGAACTCTGGTGTGATAGAGTAATAATGATGGGAGCCGTGGTTGAACAGATTATCAATGGAAATAAAATCCACACAAAGGGGCTGGGGAGATGGCTCAGTGGAATAAGTACTTCCCTGGCAAGCACAAGGGCCTGAGTTCAATCCCTGGTTCTGCAACAACAACAACAAAAAAGAAACCCAAGATACAAGAGATTTTAGCATTAACGTTTTCCAAAGTGATAAGTAAATCTCATACATTCCATCCATTTTAGCCAAGTATGAAATTGGTAAGGAACCAATAACTAAATTAAGGAAAAACATTTTTTCCCAAGGCTTTCCTGACTTTTAATATTCAGAAGTGAAAGAAACTTTAGTCATTTGTGGGAAAATTGGCACCTTGACACCATAACATTAAATGGAACAAATTGGACATACAAGCCTACCTATCACATGGCTTCTCTGATGTAAGAACATCCAAAAAGAGTAAAGCAAAACATGAATAATAGGAAATAGAGAGAATTCTTCTGCAAAAGAGGAGAAACGATCCCGGTTGAGATCATAAATTATAGCAATCTACATCAGAAGAGACAAAGTTTTTTGGAAAATAACCTTAGACTAATTATCTTCTGTACAGTTTTCCAAAGACTTTTTAGACCTTCTTCCAAGCCTACCTCTAGTATATAGTATCTGTAGTCTCCAAATGATCCTTCTAGAATAAAAAATAAACCAGCAATGTACTTTTGCAGCTTTAGAAAACTCCATAGACCTTATCTACAGGAATATTTTTATATTGTTAAGTAAAATAAAGCTCTCCAAGTCTGACCTCTACCTTTCTGCTCATATTTTTTACTAAAAGAAGCACACCTTTTAGTTCCAAATGATGAGAGTCTACTGAAAGCCATAAAGCCTTTAAACAATGAGGAAAGTATTGCAAAAGACAAATTTCCCTTCCCAAGCATCAGTTGAATGCTCCTGTACACTAGTGAAACACAGTGAACACCGCGTTTCATAAGACTGCTCCCAGCATGGTGCCTCTCGGCGATAGGTTCTTTGCATGGAAAGGGCCACTTGGCAACATTAAGTGGAGCGTCCAGTAAGCATGGGCTTGGCTGGCAATGGAAGTGTGAATGCACTTGAGAAGCATGGCTTAGCTTGGCTTTTTTCCTAGCTGACTGCTGAAGGAAATTTATTACCCAGAACATTGATGAGGAAGGGGGATTTTTAATATTTATGAGGAGGCTCAGAAATTACAAAACAGTTTTGTTTTTTCATGTATACATTTGGTACAGGGTCTCACTATGCAGTTCAGACTCATAGTGATCCTCCTGTTTTCAACCTCCTCGGGGCTGGGATTACAGGTGTGCGCCACGGTGCCCGGACTCAGTTGCCAGCTCAGCGTGCCCTGGTGCGGGGCTGGCATGGTATGTGGCGCCCAGGATCATCCTGGTCCCTGTGCTTGCCAAAGCAGGCACTTAGTCTACTGAGCTATATTGCCTGCCCCAGAAGAGATCTTTGAACACTAACTTTGTGAACTGTACCAATAGACTAACTCTAGACTCTTCTAACTACAGCTTTCTGAGACACCAGTCTGGAATTTAGGCTGGTGTCTTGCTTATTACCATGGTGGTAGTTACTTTGCAAAGGGCTACTCTTCCTTTCTTAGAAGATGCTTCACCAATTGCAGCTAAACACAGATGATGTTTTGCATTTCTTTCTTCCATAGAGATTTGGGGAGAAGGCTGCATCATGTTATGTGGGAGAAAAATAGTGAACGAGATAAAGATTCCATGTGGTTTTCTATAAATAATGTCTGAAGGTGGGTGAGGAGTACATGAGGAGTTTCATATGTACTGTTTTAGTTTTGCTTAATATTCCCCACTTACAAAGCTTGAAAATAATGAGGGAAAAGATAATATATTAATTAAAGATAGTTTTCATAAAAATAATATGATGTTAATTCACAGTGTAATCTGTACATGTCATTGTGAATATATATTTTGTTTTTAATAGAAAATGGAGATTACAGAGTATCAATATTAGGTGATTATTTCAAAGTTATTAAGGGCCTGGGCACTTACCTCAGTGGCACAGCACCTGCCTGGCAGGTGTGGGGTCCTGAGTTGGATTTCTGTACCCCTCCAAAAAATATGGGTCTATAAGTGACCCAGAAAAATATATAATTATCCAGAAAATGATACAACATTGACTTGAAATATATATGGCTTGTATTTTGAGTTTAAATGCCTCTATGCACCAAAAGAACAAAATATTCATTGACAGTATTGCTTTTTTTGAGAGAGACAGCTGGAAAATTTTTATTTTCTTACTATTATGTGACACATCAAAGAGAACAAAATGCCTTTCTAACACTACACTGTGTATCAGTAAGAAAATATTTGTGTTTTGCCAAATCGAGGCATGTACTAATGCACAATGATAAGAAGCAAACAACTTTTCAACAAAAAGAGACCTTAGCCTGCATCATTGAGGATTACTCTGTTTGTATTTGCTGTGTCCAAACTCTTAGATTCAAAGCCACCTGTTTCTGGATCAAAGCCTTCAATACTGGAGCAGCCAAGTGAACACCTTGTGTGGAGAAATTATGTATGTGATCCACCTTTTTTGATTCTCTTAGTAACAAGCTTTATTTTAGTTACACTTGGAAATAGGACACCGGCCTGATAGCTCAGTGGACTAAAGAGCATGCTTAGGTCGAGTCCAGTGTCTGGGGTTTGATCCCTGGCATGCCATGCAGGCCCCACCCCTGGGGCGCGCTGAGACAGCAAATGAGACTGGATATTGTGGCTCATGCCTGTAATCCCAGAACTTGGGAGGCTGAAAACAAGAGAACCATTGAGTCAAATATGTGTAGTGAGGTCTTGTAGACCCTATAGACCTTGTCCTAAATAAAGAGAAAACAAAAGGAAATAGAAGAGTCAAATTTTCAATAAATAACTGTTAAATCAAATTGTTTTTTTTCAGAACTGGAGATTGAACTGAGGCTCTTGTACTTGCCAGGAAATCAATTATTTTTAATAGTTCTTTATTTAATTTATTAAAAAAGCACTCTGATAATTATCATTTTAAAACTCAAATGATAATCCTGGGCTTTAAAAAATGAGAATTTTTCTTCTTATATCTATTTTCTTACAAAGTTACTATGGATAGAATCCCTTGTACCTCTTCACAGCATGGCCTACAGATTTCTTTAGCGTATGTAGGTTCGACGCTTCTCTGGGATATCACTATACTTTATTTCGAACTGATTTTAGATCAGTGTGTCTAGAAAGATTCGCGTGAGCTTTCGCTGGGATGCTGCCCATTTCCTGCAGTATCGCAGTCCTGCTGCAGAGCTGGGGAGTACCGTTCTGATACAGATGGCTGGCTATTTCCTCACTGCTCCTGGCTGCATCCTCCCAAATCGATACAAATCCATGGGATCTGAAAATTAAATCTTCCAGTGCATTTTTTCACTCTACTTTATTGATAAGGTTATCATCCTTCTGCACAGCTTTAGCAAGTTGAGGTGGAATGTATTAACATTGACAAGAAAGCATTAACATTGACAGTTGGAAATAAATGTGCTCAGCAACGGAGGGAAGGAGATTAAAAGACTGCTCTTTACATTCCGTGGAGTCCACTTCGAACCTCAGAGAGACTTTGCTGAATGCCCTGCCATTGCCCAGGTTGTTCCTTGGCACAGCCAAATGCAAGGGAATGGACTCACCTGAAGTGGAGGAGAAGAGCTCCTCAGCCCGTTCCGGCTATGCAGCTGCCAAAGTGCATTGGTGTCTTCTTCCGAGCTCTGCCACGGGCTCCATGACAGTTCTCTAAGTGCTGAGACCACAGACTCACTCTGTAAGGCCCACATGCTGGTGCTCTGGTAGAAAAGAAATAGATTCTTTTTTTTTTTTTTGGGAAGGGTCTACCGGGATTTCAGGGTCTCACTACTAGATTGGATTCATAGTGATCCTGTTTACAGTCTCCCAAACCCTGGGATTACAGGCGCACGCCACTATGTCCTCTCAATTACTGTGTCAGCGTGCACCGAGGGGCGGGGCTGGTGCAGCAGGCCCAGAGATTCAAACCACTGCCCCCCCACCTCCTCCCTCCTGCACCTGTTTGCAAACGCTTTAATTTACTGAGCTATTTGGTGGACCAAGAAATGGATTCTGAAATTACTCAGAGGACATAGAGCCCTACATCTGCTTCTCTACAATATGCCATGTAAAAAAAAAAGGGGGGGGTGCTTCTTTCACACTCCTCTTGTTCTTCAATAAAATAAAATAAATGTAAAATAAAAAAAATAAATAAAAAAACAAGCCCTACTGCTGAGGCTACCTGTCACTTCTCAGCCCATCTTCTGGACAAGATGTCAGGATAACTTTATTCTTTCTCTGATGAAGAGTTTGAAAAAATACCAAACATCTTTATATTCTTTCTTTCTCTCTATTACCATTAAAAGTTTAAAGTTACCTGTTTCTACCTAACAAATTGACTTCCACATAAGAGAAATTATATCTACACCAGCCATGAATATCTCCACCTTGCCATGAGCAGGGTGACTGCTCTATTGATTAACCTGATTTCCATGCTTTCTGCCTGGCTCCGAGGTCCTCACTGTTGCGTTTTGGTTTCCTTTTTTTTTTTTAACCATCATTTCAGTCATAGCACAAATCCCAGAATTAAGAAATAAGAGCACTTCATAGGGCTGGCCAAATAGCTCAGTGGATTAAAGTGCCTGCAAACAGGAGTAGGGACTTGGAGTTCGACCACCAGGCCTGCCATGCTGGCCCAGCCCCTGGCGTGTGCTGAGGCAGAGATTGAGAATGGGCATGTGGCGCTTGCCTGTAATCCCAGCTCTTGGGAGCCTGTAAACAGATGGATCAATACGAATTCGATGTAATAGTGAGATCCTGTATACCCTGTAGACCCTTCTCATAAAAAAAAGAAAGAAATGAAAGAAGAAAGAAAAAGAAAGAAAGAAAGAAAGGAAGGAAGGAAGGAAGGAAGGAAGGAAGGAAGGAAGGAAGGAAGGAAGGAAGGAAGGAAGGAAGGAAGGAAGAAAAAGAGAGACTCTGCTTGTCACTTCTGGAACTCTGCTCAAAACCTTTCCTCTCGTGCAGCCTGTGACACCACACCAATCCTCTTTACCATTATTACCGCTTCGGCTTTTCTAGCTCCCAACTGCAGCACAAGCTGTGCTTTTTCTTAGTAACCTTAATGTTAAATCTTTCTTGGTGACATTAACTGTCCTGGGGATGACCCGGTGTAAATCCAGGGATGTCATAATCTTACTTCTTCTTACCCTTTTGTTGCCAATTACTTGATTCAGTGTTTAGTTAATATTAACAGCAGTAATTGGGTCATGTCTTAAAAACCTCAAATTTGATTTTCTCTTGCCCTGTTTTCTATAGTTCATGCTTATTCACTCTCTCCCACCCATGAAAGCCCCTGGACCCCCTTTGGATGTCAGTGCACTCACCTTTCATTCTTGCTGCTTTCCCTATTTCCTTCACTCCTTTTTCCTCCTCCCACCTTGGATTCCATAGTCCTATGCTGCAGTGGGTAAATTTTATATACTTTAAAGTCCTCTTGTTCTCACCTGCCAGTCTCACACACCTGAAATTCTGCTTAAGCCAACTCCTTCCTTACTCTGTTGATCTCTGTGATACTGTTCTCAAGACAAATCACACAACCTTAGAGCTGGAAATTGACTTTAATTTATAACTATTCACTTTCGATGAACACTCAGAACTTCTCAGAAGTGCGCACACACCCACCTACATTTTCTGCAGTAAGCACAATTTCTGTCTTGCAACAGGACTGTCCATGGCACACACAGTTTGGAAGGAGCTGGTTAACAGAGCAGTGCTTTGTGCATGGACACAAAGGACGACTCAACAAAGACAAGCACAGTGCAGGGGAAAGCGTTCAGGGCCTGACGTCCACAGTCAACATGAAGAGGAAATGCTAGTAGAGTCAGAAATTCTGACATAGTCTTAATATTCAAATACTTCAGCAAAGCATGGACTTGAAACAGAAACTTAGCAGCGACATTGAACAAACATCCTATTTGGTTCACATCTTGGTCTGCGATCTAAGATTCAATCTCATTATGGTTGAATTTTCTATTTTTATTTATCAAGTTCTTTCCCCATATCTCCAGGATCATACACAAGTTTCTGTCATGTATTTTCATACCAGGGAAAAGCCTGCTTTCACTAGAAAGAGCCAAAAGACTGCAATTTTCCTCCCATCTTTCTCCCAAGTCCTTGGCCCCTATTTTTGACAATAAGCTCAGCTCCAGGCCATGAAACAGCTCTAAAATTCCTCCATGCCCCAAGCTCAGATGGACACTTTTCCAAGTCCCTGATAAACTATACCTGGGTCTCAGCCTCTTGATAAATTCTATGGAATCTTTTATCTCTTTTTTTGTCTTTTTATATAATTTTGTTTATTATTTGCTCCTTTTTCTTTCCCCTAGAGCCCCCTGGAAATTTGAATATTTCTTCTCTCCTCATTTTCCTAATTGCCTCCTCCTCTTCTTTCCTGGCTCCCTCTCACCCTCCTTCTCCCCTGCAGCCCTGCCTTCCTCTTGGTCTTTGTTCTCCACTGTCGCCTGGCTCAGGCCCGCATTTTCTTTCCTGTCCAGCTTTGCTGCTGTGGGCCATCTCTGCCTTTGGTTGTCTTCATGGCCACGGTTTCTCTCACTCTTTTCTAACAGCACAGTTAGCTGCTGGGGGAAGAAGACGTGGAGGCCAAAGGGATCCAACAGACTTAAAGTTTCTTTAAAAGTTGCTCTTCATGTTATGTGACAAGGACATCTGATACCCTTAATAGCACACTGTCATGCAGAGGCTGCAATGCACGGGCTGACATCACTGCTGGCTCCAAGGCTTTGCCACTGTGTGAAGGTAGCTTCTCATTTTCTCCGTGCCTATGTTAGACACTATCACCGATCTCTTCTAGGCAGGCGTGCGGAGCCTTGTTTATTCACACTGCTGAACTGCGTAGCAGCAATAGCAGAATTCTTTTCTTTCTTTCTTTTTTCTTTTTCTTTTTCTTTTTTTTTTTTTAGAACCTGGAATTGAACTCAGGCCCTTGCACTTGCCAGGCAAGCACTTATTCCATTGAGCCATCTCCCCAGCTGGAGATTTAGCTCAGTGGCATAAGCACCTACCTGGCAAGCATGAAAGTCCTGAGTTAGATCTCCAGTAATGCAAAAAACAAACAAATGAAGATACTCTTTAGGGGCCCTGCCTATTAGCTCAGTTGTTTAAGTGACTGACTAAATAAAGCAATCAGGATGCTGGGGTTCCGTCCCCAGACCCTCAAGCCTTACAAGACCTGCCCTGAAGGCAACATGAGCCAGGAAAAAAAAAAAAAAAAAAAAAAAAAAAACCAACACTTCAATGGTGGCTCTATAATGGAGGTAAAATTACTCCTCACTGCCAACACTGCAGATTGTCTTGCCCAGTGGACGCAGCAGTGAAGCCCCAGCAGGGGTTCCTGAGGTACACGTGGGCATGGGAAGGACCACATGGAAGTCCTGGCTGATCTCCAAGCTCAAGCACCCATGTGCCATAATGTGGTCTCAAAGGCACTAAGGAAGAAACCCACACCCCACACTCAGACAAACAACTTTGAGTCAGGGAGGGTTGATTGTGAGCTCGGGCTAGGGGTGAGGGTTATAAAATGGTGAGATTCAGAGGAGTCAGTCAACCTGATTGTTAGTGACAAATCTCTCCTTGGAAATTCTAGGAATTGGTTCTAAAATGTATGTGTGGCTGCCATGGCCCTGTGTCTGTGGGACTGTACGGGCTGTGTGGAGTGTGGGCTGGGTGCTGTGGGCTCTAGCCCAAAGACTATGATTGCAGTAGATCTGGTTGGGGTCCCACGTGACCCAGGTGGGGATGTTCAGATAGGGCCAGGCACCCACAACACACCCATTTCAAAAGCACCTGACTTAGGAGCTCCTACAGTTCCTCAACAATCTAAGAGTTTAGCTAAATCCTGTCATGGATTTCTGAAGGCCTTGCAGCGGTCATAGTGTGGGGACACCTACCTGAGTAAGGCACTGTGAGTCTTCCCTTCTGAGCAGCATGCTCGCTCAGCTGAGCATCCTTAGCTATTTTGCAAACTTCATCTGACTTCAGGTAGAAACTATGCACAGGGCCTGAAAACTCAGATTTTATTAATCAGTTTTCCTCTCCTGCTAAGGCCTTCTGTAGCCTAGCAGATAAAGCCAGGTTTCTCCTAGCTGAACACTGTCTCCTTTCTGAGGAATCAAATGCAGAATCATTGTACCCAGACAAGAGACACTAGCATCTGACCTGCTTTATCTGGTGGCAGCAGGAGGCCCTGTGCTTCATGGCAGAAAGCAAGCCATGCATGCTGGTAGGGGCACAGGTGCATCTCTGTGCCCCACTTCTGGAGTAGTAAAAGCTTTGTTTCCAGGTGTGTTTGTGGTTGCCTCCCCATAGCCAGAATGTTTCCATCAGTATGTCTGTAGCTTCAATTAACATATCATGGGAAAGCAGGCTGGTGGAAATGGAAATGGCATTGGGCTCTGCTGCTCATTCAAACATTTAGAATAAATTTGTATTTGTAATATTATGCAAATTTGGTGTTTTCCAGAGCCTTCATCTGTCATAGGCTAAAAGAAGGAACTGAGAACTTGCTGATTTTCTTGCTTATTCCTAAGTTGAGCAAGGCTGGAGCTCATATGTAGATGGAAAAGCAGGGTGAGTACTGTTTTGAGCTTCCTGTGATCACTCTGAAGCTGAGGTTGGATGCTGACACATCACTGCCAGTTGTAAAGCTGGGCCTGAGGTTGTCCAAGTAGGATCTTCAGAGCAGGAAACAGACAATGCAGTAGCAGCTTCCTCAAGAAAAGTGCCATGCAGGCTTCCAAATCACTGTTGGAAGTGGCCTTGCCTGCTCCCCATATGTCTCAGGCGGCCTCTCGCCCCTGAGACACAGTGTCTGATGTTCCCAACTTACAGGAGGACAGGCTTATTGACAGGCACAGCTTTTCCAGGATTCAGTCCATAGGTAGCTGAAGGGAAGGTGGAGGGGGCTAGGGGAGGAAAAGCTGCTTGCCTCATGGGAGCATGGAGGTAGACAGCAGGGAGGAGGAGCGAGGGAGGGTAGCAGGAGGGAGTGGGCCCTGCCTCTCCCTGTCAGGCCCCCAGTAGCCCGCCTCCTCCAGCCGGACACCCCACCTCACGGCATCCTCCCTAGCAACTCCACAGTGCCGTCACCTTCCACAAGGCCCCTTAGAGCACAGGAGGCTTTGGGAGGCATCTGAGATCTCAGCCACAACTCCGGGCATGGCCTACGCTGCACAACGGTGACTGGGCTCCTGACTCCAGACTTCCCCTCTCCTGCTCCTGCACCATACCTGCCTACCAGCTTATAATTGGATGGGAATCATTCAGGAACTTCTCCCAAGGACAATGGAGACATGGACATTTATTAGCTACTAAGAAAACATTAACACAAAATACAAACAATACTGGAGCAAGTTTCCAAAGAACATATGCTTAGCTCAAATCAGTCTTACATTAGCACAAAGAGGAGTTGGAAGTGAGTTTTATATCTCCTGTGAGTGACAGGTGGAGAAAATGCACCTTGAAAATAAATTGTGGAATAATACTCAGAGAAAATAGGAATGGCCTGGTTATTCAGACTATGACAGATATTCATGCAAACAGATGATGCCCACAGATATGAAGTAGAAACTCAAAGCAGATATACAGTGCATTGAGTCTAGTCTCTAATTTTTATTTTCAAAACTTGGGATTGAACTCAGGCCCTTGCACTTGCCAGGGAAGCACTTATTCCACTGAACCATCTACCCGGCCCCCCAATCTGTAATTTTATTTTGCTTATTTTTTCAAGGCATAGTTAATTTAATATAAAAAATATTGACACAAATACCCATCAATCTCTAATTTCCAATGGTTTCTCATTCCTCTATATGAACACAGATAAATATTAAATATTCTGTTAGCCAGTAAGAGAGTTTTGAAGATTCAGAAAAAAAGGCCCATAGTGTAGGAATTTTTATAGATGAGTTGAGAGTCTTTTGAGGTGAAAATATTCACTCACTTTTATTTTTATTGTTCCTATGCATAAACTCATACGTAGGGGATTCAAGTGGAGTTGTATAGTAATTCATTTTAATAAACCATATAGATAGGTTACAAAGGCAAAAAAGGGAAACTCCTTAAGAAAGGCACAGAACACAGGAATTTAGGAGTAGGGGCCATTATTTCCCAGTAAGAGGCCAAGTGCAGCCGGATTTTGCTATAGTAAATGGCATTTGCCTAAAGCCCCTGAAAGTTGAGTGCAGGGTTGAGAGTTTAGAGCAAGAGCCAAAGCCAGACAGAATGGAAGGCAGCATGAGCATAAAAAGGGCATAAGAGACATTTGTCTCACACAGGTTGGGAAGCGATAGTAAGGGGAAGCATGTTGTGGCCATAAAACAGGTGACCTTGAATGCTAAGGAGAATGCTTCCATTATAAGCAATGAAGAATTATTGCTGGATTTTTAAATGGGAAAAAAAGGCATGAGCCCTGTGCATACAAGAAGCTCTCCATGGCAACAGTGTGCTAGGTCCACTGAGCACACCATGTCTCTTCAGAAAGCAATTCAGAATGGCACTGTAAGAGTCCAGGAGAGAACTAATAAAAAGCTGTGCTGGTAGAAAAGAGAGAACTTGGGAAAGGATGCATGATGGGGTCGAGGTAGGTGTGGAGGCAGTAGTGAAGCATAGACCTAAGAGAAATTGGAGGAGGTGTGTCCTACCTGTGTAACAACCATCCTCGACCCATGATGAGAGCGGATCAAGCTCTTGTGCACAGACGCACACTGTGTGTGACTTTTTCACATGTTTTATGAACAGGTAATCCCGTGCCGCAACGCTGCTATCACCTGCTGACCAGTGGGTATCTGCACTGAGAAGAGACTAAGCATGCAGGACTCCAGGCAGCAAAGCTGTTGCCTCTTGCCAGTGAACTCCAAGTCTGAAGCACATGAACAGCCTCAGGGGCAACAGTGAACAGGCTCACATCTGTGTGCAGTGTGTTTTGTCAGCCGCTGCCAGTGAGCAGGGTTGCTCTGTGGAAACTGATTTCTTAGTCAGAGGAAGGCTGAGCTACTTACCTCTAGTTTTATAGACAGTTTGTTTATAGGAAGGGAAGAGCAACCACTGTTCTCTTGCTTTGGGTGGATGAGAAGTCTTGTTTTAGAAAAGAACAGTGGTCAAATTGCACAACTCCAATGTCCTTTACTGTGTAGGAATACACAATAAATAGACCACTGAGCCAAGAACAAAGGAAACTAAAATTCTGATGCTGGCTTTGTCATCTGAAAGATGAGATCAAGCTGGCCACATAGCTCAGTGGACTAAAGTGCCTTATTATGCAGAGGGTAGGGGTTGTGGGTTCAACCCTTGGCCTGCCATGCCGGCCCTGCCCCTGGGTAGTGCTGACATAGCAATTAAGACTGGATGATGTGGCACAAGCCTGTAATCCCAGTGCTTGGGAGTCTGTAAACAGGTGGATCACTACAAGTCTGATCTGTGCAGTGCGACCTTGTAGATCCTATGGAGCCTATCCTAAATACATAAAAAAGAAAGATAAGAGATCATAGACTAGTGCAAGTATGAATCTTGGAATATATTGAGAACCATGGAATTAAAGAGCCAGAAAAGATCTAAAAACTAAATGTTATTTTTTATCATAGCAGATAGACTTTCTAATAAAGACTTTGCTATTCCTTCGGTAGTATCAATCATATTTAGTCACACCAATTATAAAGAAGCTAGATTTTTATTGGGAAAAGACCTAGATTCTAAAGGTAGATTGCCTTGACTTAGGTCCTGGCTCCATACCTACTAGGTGAGTGACTTAAGCAGGTTTCTTCTCTCCATCACATTATTTGCAAAATAGAATTTAGGAGGAGGGCCCATCATTCCCCAGGAAGAGACCAAGTGCAGCTGTTAAATTAATACAACTGTTAGATACAACTGTTAAATTATTAGGAAAGTAAGTAGTTAATACAAAAGCACCTAACATTGTAGTTTGTAAACTAGAATGTACTAGCACTAAGCGCTGAACCTGTAGTTGCTATCACTACTCTGCTGAGGAAGTTCTCGGCTGGAAGGCTCTCACTGTACTCAGGTTTCACTTAGCCCCAGTGGACTACTGTTAAACTGTCAGTGGTCAGCTTTGAAGCCACGTACAAATCCCTGGCAGCAGGAATCGATAGTGACAGTAGCTAATGGCGATGCTGAACAAGGGGGATCTTAATTGAAATAAATCAATGGCATCAGGGAAAGAGATAAATGTCCTACTAGAGAGGTTTAAAATGGAAAATATCAAGGGCTAAATTACGCTTTAAAACTTTCGATCGCATCATCAACCTGCATAGAACAGAGTGTTTTACCACAAAAAAAGTAAGAAAGCAACTATTGCACAGAAAGGCAGCCTTGTTCCAGGAGCTCCAGATGGCATGAAAGCACTGAGCTGACAGTAAGCCCAATTAACACCAAAATGCCCTCCACAGCCACTTTGGCCAAGGAGGAGTGAAGCCAGTGGAATCTGAGAACGTGGTAGCAAGCAAAGAATGCAGATCTAAGGCTAAACATGAGTGCCGCAGGAAATTGTCTTGTTCTTCAATCTTACCTTTATATTTGTTCTTCCTTTTCTCTGCCCTAAGTTCATAGAGAAACATTCAGATTTTGCAGCCACAAATGCTCTACTGGTTACTGAAAAATAGTAATTGGTCAAGCAGTCAATGAGAGGTAACAGTCAATGTAGGTTTTCTTAGTACAGAGAAAGTGTTCACAAAGAAAAACTTTGGGCACAGTATGTAAAAGCAGAATCTCCAGCTTTGTTCTAAATGTTGAGGTGCAGTGTATATTTGCTTAAGTACCTATTATTATTTGAGTCTCTGCCACCAGTAGTAGCAGCAAGGTCAACAATCAATAAATTCATTAGGATGGACAAGCATCTTTGATTAATACTCCTTGTTTAATTTCCTGAAAACTGTGTTATGCCTTGGAGTTTAATGAAGACAAGCCTGATTTACTTAGGTGTTGTTACAAAAGTTCCTAGTACGGCCTATTTGCATATAATTAACTAGGTTCTCTGTTTATAGCAAGCTGGAAATACTTTGTACCAATGTGTGTACTTTTACTGAGCCTCACATAGTGAGCCAAATGCTTTTGTGTGCTAGAATTTCCTTTGTGGAACGGACTAGTTTTTCTGTCAGTTAAAAGTCAGACATATTCAGGAAAGCCAGTGTGACAAGTTCCTCGAGGAGAACCACTGGTTCCCACGAGCTCTACCTCTTCCACTCCAGTTTTCCCACTTCTGTGTTGTCAGCAATCCTCAGGTGACCCCTGCACCCAGCATGGTGCCTATTGAGCTGAGTGTCACAAGTTGGCCAACAGTGGTCAGTCTACTGCCTGTATGCACTGTTCCACTGAAGAACAACTTGATTGTATACTTACCTGCCAAGGAGATACCGTGATTAAGAATAACTTGATTGTTTCCAGCTTTCAGCAATTATATATAAAATTTCTATAAATAAATGCACAGGTTTCGTATGGACCTAAGCACTCAATTCACTTTGAAAATACTTGGCAGTAAGACTTTTGAGTCTTATGGTGGTTGGTTTTATAAGCAATTATCAAAATGTCTTCCAAAGTGGTTACAACTCGTTTTTAAAATAATTTCAAATAAAATTTTGTGCACCCACCAATGATAATTGAGAATTCTTATCGCTTCACATTCTTGTCAACATTTAGTGGTGTCAATGTTACGGGATTTTCCACCCCAAAAGACATCCCATAATGATATTTCATTATTTTACTTGGTAATTCGCTATTGAAATAAGAATGTTGAACATGTTTTCATAATTTTACTTGATCTTTCTGTGCCACTTTTGTCAAGGCGGCCAGGTCATTTGCACATGTGTTTAACTGGGATAAATGTTTTCTTCTGAGTTTTAAGAGTTCTCATATTTTTGACATCCTTCATCTAAAAGACCTATTTTTTACAAAAGCTTTCTCCCTACTTGTGCCATCTCTTATTCTCTTGATGGTGTCTTGTTCAGAACAAGTTTAATTTTAACACACTTGAGCTCATAGACTGTTTTCCCGGGGGGAATGCTCTTGGTGATGTGCTCAGAAAGTCCTCAGCCCACCTGTGATAACCTGCATTTGCTCTTAACTTCTTCCACAAGTTTTCACATTTCTGTTTATGCTGCTGCAACAAAATACCCAACATCCACAAGTCAAAGAGATTCATTTTACTGTGCAGTTCATAGAGGCAGGGCAGCTTGTAAAAAGGGAAACACATAAAAGAAGTTGTCCACCACACGGCAAGAGATACACACCAAGCAGCAGAAAGAGTAGCAAGCAGTCAGCCTGCCTTCCCCTTCTTCTGCACCAGGGTGCCAGCCTCTAGGTAGTAACACCTAGAACTGTGATAATTCCTTACAGCTAGGTCCAGACAGCTCTGTAAAGCTCATTTATGAGCAAATGAGGCTGTTGGGGAGCGCGTTGGTACAGGCACTAACATTCCACCCTTGGTCCCCCAAAGACTTATGCATATCCATTTATACGAGAGATATTTATTACACCTCTAAGAGCTGGAAAAGTCCTAAAAATGTCAACATTGTTGAAAAGTCTATGCCCAAATTCCCTTCTGAGAATTAAAGCAAACTTACATCTGTAAGCCCCTAAAATATGGGATGAAATTTAAACACTTCCAAAATACAATGGCAAACAAGAAAGTTCTCATTCCAAAAGACAGAAGGGACATTATGGCTTGTGTCCAGATGTCCCCTGAAAGCTTCACCCCATCACTGGTGGTGCTTTGTCAGAGGTGACTGGATCTAGAGTGTGTTGTACTTGGATTAAGGGTGTGTGATCACTAAATCAGTCCACTGTCTGGTTTGGCTTTGTCCTAATCCTGATGGACCAGATATGATACAAAAGGAGCACTAAGATGTTATTAGGGCCTTCTGCTTGCTTTGCTGCCTTCTACCCACCATAAACTGTCCCTTCTCTGTAATGGATGCCTGGTGTGTCACCCTTCTTTGGAGAGAGTTGATTATGGACTGAAAGCTCTACGAATTATGAGGCAAAATAAACCCTTCTTTTTTTAACTTGTGGGTGTTGGGTATTTTGTCTCAGCAACAAGAAAAGTAACTAAGAAAACCAAAACAAACTAAACCTTTCCTCCTTTAATTGAGAGTACCAAGTACTTTGTTGATGCAAAAATAAAAGTACCTAAGACACAAGGGAATAAGAAAAAATTCAGCCAAAACTAATCCACAATCCAGGAAGATAAATATGAAGTCCTGTAGTTCCATGTCCAACAGTTGAGGAAGTCTGGGTAAGATTAGAACTCATATGAGCTTGGGCAGGTCCATCCTCACAGAACTATCTGTTGTTATAGCTCAGCACTACGAGCTGTTACAGCCTCTCTCCTGGACTGGTGTTTCTTATTCTTTCCAGCTTTCCTCAGACAATTGATGTTCCTGATTTCTTCACACTTCCAGGGGCTCCACAGTATCTTCAGCTTCACAAACTTCTCTCCAAGGCACACACTGCCTGGCCTCCCACGCCTTGCTCTGAAATCTTAGTGGAAGTCTTCCTGAACTCCCAACTCCTGCTCTCTGTGTGTACCTAAAACCCCCCACCATGTGTATTGAGACCAAAACCCGCCATCAGCTGAAGTAGTCACCAGACTTCCTTCTCTCAGGATGATAGAGGTCCAGTGCCTGGACTGCTCAGCTACGCACCCAATCCTGAGGAACAAGTTCCTTTCTTGCCACCATGAAGGACCATGGTGCTCTGGGGCTCTTGTCTCAAAGCAAAATCTTTCACATTTGCAATTTTGAAGCTACAAAGTGTTGGATTCTGCTGGATCTTATGATGTTTTTAGGCAATCTTTTCTATGATTGTGTTCTTACTCTGAAACTGGGTTCTCTACTCTAACTTTGCAGTCCACAACTTCACCAGTGTTTCCATTCTGGACAAACTCAAACTATTTTAAGTAATCTGCTAAGTAATTCATTGTGGATTCTCAACATAGATTTAAGCACCCAAAAACAGTAGCCATGCCACTTCCTCTTCATTAGATATGCTTGAAATTTATTCTACCAGACAAATCAGTCAGCCACACTCAATTTCAATCTCCTGCAATATTTCTAGACCTCTGCATAGTGCAGACATTTTCTGCCAAAGAATTACATACATGGTCTGAAGTCCAGAGCCCATATAGTCCTTTGGCTTACCTGAACCCTCCTATACCTGGTCTTTACTGCACATTGTTATATCAGCAATCTGTTCCTCAGAGCTCTGAAAAAATCTACCAAGTTCTTTTTAGAACCTCTGAGGGGCTGGGTGTGGTGGTGCAGGCCTGTAATCCCAGCACTCAGGAGGCTGAGGCAGGAGGATTGTTGTGAGTTTGAGACCAGCCTGAGCTACAAAGTGAGTTTAAGGCCAGCCTGAACTGCATAGTGAGACCCTGTCCCAAAAAGATAAAAATAAAATAAACATAGAACCTCTGAGGACTGTTTCTTCAGCTGACATTTCCAAACCTTTCCCAGCTCTTTCTACAAGACACTTCCAAAGGCTTCTGAACCCTATGACCAGGTATCATCGTAGCAGTGACCCACTACTGGTACTGAAATGTGGTCACTGTCTTGATGATGAGATAAAATATGCAACACCCACAAGTTAGAGGAAGTGGTACTAATTTTACAAAATGGTGTGCTTCAGGCCACAGGCAGCTGGGTCCAGGAGACGCTGGAGTGCCAGGTGAATGTCACAGAGGAGAAATAGTCCATGGCAGAGGAGTAGACTGTGGCCAGCAGCCTGCCTGTCTTTCCCTCTCATCTTAGCAGTGCCACTGGCCTTTTGCCTTTTAGATGATGTCCCTCAGAATTATGCTAATTCCAACCATGGACTAATTATGTGCCTCATACTCTTAATCTCAGTATCATATGTCCTAGATCCAGACAGCTCTGAAAAGCTCCGTCTACAAATGCATGAGGCTTCGAGGAGACATTCAGACACAAGCCATAACAATAGCTTTGTAGTCTACTCCTAAGTCTATGGTCAATTTTGTGTTAGCTCTTATAAAGTATATAAGCTCTATATGCTCTCTGTCTGCCTCCTCTCTGTATATCTCTGTCTCTGTCTCTGTCTGTCTCTCTCTCTCTCTGATTTACTCCTTCCTTGCCACCATCTAGATGTTCCAGTATCATTTGTTGAAAAATATTATTTTTCCATTTTGATATCTTGCATGAAAAATAAAATGCATATATGGTTCTGTGTTTTAGTTTTCTATTCTGTTCTCTTGATCTATTTGTATCTTTTTTATTTGGCAAAAACACAGCCTTGATTACTGTAGCTTTATGGTAAGGTTTGAATCAGGCACTTTCCTACCCCCAATTTTGTCCTTTTTTCAGTATATAGAGGACAATTCTGGGTCTGTTTTCTCTCCATATAAATGTTATTATGAATTTATTAACAACAACAGAATTGTTTGCTGAGATTTTGACAGGGATTATTTGGAATATACCTCTGATACTGAAATACATTGACACCTTAACAATATTAAATCACACCACCCATTAAAATGGACCATCTCTCTGCTTATTTTTCTTTTGTAATATCTTTTATCAGACTCTTATGGGTTTCCACACATAATGTACATTTAAAAAAATTGTAAATTAGCATATAATTTTGTCAGTGCTAGCATAAATATTGAGTTTGAAATTTTCAATTGTAACTACTTATTGGTGAGACCAATAAGTAAAATTTTCATTATAATATCATATGTATTAGCCAATATCCTTCAAATGTACTATGATTATTAGCTGCAGAAATATCTTGTCAATGCTTTTGAATTTTCACATAAGGATCTCATCATGGCATCTGCAAATAATGACAATTTTGGTTGCATCTCTTTGCCCTCTACTTTTAATGTTTTATTGTATTTCTTAGAACACTCAGTGTAGTGCGTAAAAGTAGCAGTGTGAAAGAAGATTCCAGTCTCATAATCTTAGCAGAATGTCTTTCAGTTTCTCACTATTAAATTTACAACTATGTTAGTTGAAGCTTTATTTTTTACATGTTCTTAACACATTTAGAAAGTTCTTTTCTATTCATGGAGGGTGTCTTTTATGAACGGCTATTGGATCCTGTCAGATACTTTTGCTGCACTCATTAATGTGATCATTTATAAAGTCCATTTCTGAGAAGTCAATTTTACTTCTTGTAACTTTGTACAGTAGTTGCACTATTATTAAAATGACAAATGATTTTTAAGTGAAGCTTTAAATAACTATACTAGCACTTATCTAGTACTGCACATACTTTGCATTAAAAAGTGTCTAATTTATCTTATCCCTTCCTTGTATTATGGCCAACATTCATCTCATTTATATAAAGTATTCATATATATATATATATATATATACATATATATAACATATATGTATGTGAATACTTATATATATATTCACACATATATATATATTCATATATATAGAGAAATGTATAGTGAGTATTCATATATATGTATATATATTATATACATATATATGTAATTTTCATTAAACAAACTCTTATCTGTTACCCAACCACAAATACAAAATTAAGTTGCTATTTAGCTTCATTTATTTACTCTTCAATATTTTTCCTTTCTTTAGACTCTTATAGTTTCTTTTGATAGCAGACATCATTAAAAACAGAGGCAGCTACTCAGTTATAAAGAAAGATAAACTTGAAGCATTTATATTTAAGTGGATACCACTCGAAGATAGACTCATAAGTGAAATAAACCAGACCCACATGTGCAAAATTGTATAGTCTGCCTAGTTTAAGAAATCAAAAGAAGAAATACAAATAGAAAGGTATAACACAATTGAAAGGTTGTCACATAAGGTGGACAAGGCAATGATCCCAGGAGCTCAGCAGGTTTTTGAAACTAGCAGTTAATTGGTAGGATTCTCACCCTGACTATCTATATATGCTGATACCTATGAACCAAGCAACTGCACTGAAGATAGAAATGTGCTATAGAAGGGTCAAGCTCGGAATGCCTATCCTTCTGGTCTGTTAAATACGTATTTCTTGTCATGACATACAAATTATTAAAAAAAAAAAAACACAGAGCAGAGAGCAGTAGACTAAGCATCTGCTTAAGAAAGCTTAGGCAAGCACAGGGACCAGGATTCGACCTCTGTACTACATGGTGCACAGGCTCCACCCCCAGGCACCCTGAGCCAGCTGCAAGACCAAGGTGCCATGGCAGCTCCTGTAATTCCAGTGTTGGTGAGGCTGATACAGGAGGATTACTATGAATCCAAGCTGCGTGTAACACAGTTAAAAAAAAAAAAAGTTTTACATAAAAAAGATGAGGAAACTCTGTCACCTACAGCCCAGTCTCCCGTTCACCCCTCTCCCTGGGCGAGAGTCCCTACACACTCAGGGCTGCACTCCTCAGGTCTCTGGCTCCCACAACATCTCGGCTGTGCTCTCAGGGCAGCGGGCCTTCTCAGTTGTGTCCCTATGAGCACATTCACTCTGCAAGGCAGCTAGCTGCACGTCATTTAGTGCTCAGGTTTTCATCTTCCAGTGTTGGTGCCCAACAGGTTTTTTTCTTACAGGATTTTACTCTGGCAAATTAAGCTTCTTCTATTTGCCAGTCTCTCTACTTCAGAGGCAAACATACTCCTGTAGGAGTTGTTGTTGGTTTTTCACTTCTTTCATCTTTTTACTTATTATGAGGAGAGACTTTTTTGTTACTTACAGGTCAACATAGGAAGCTATTTTCCTTTTTAAATATAATGTGTATTTTACTTCATGAGACTAGGAGAGGAGCACATTCAGAAAATAGAAGGATTTGTGCATCATTAACCTACAAATCGGTAAAATTTAACCAGTGTTGTATTTGTTTGGTTTAAATTTAACATTCAGGTGAAGTAAGATATCTAAACCAAGACTTACTACAGTGTACTTAGCTTAATTGTTTTCAGAAACTGAGGTATCCTTACTGGAATCATGTTCTCAAAAGGACAGGAACTCTCTAGCTTTATCCTTAACAATTGCTTATCCCTCAAATGTTTATTGAAGTAGGAAAGAAAAAGAAAAATGAAATACCAATTCACTGTGAATTGCACAGGATCAATTTATGTAAGACAGTCATTTTCAATTATTTGTATGTTAAAAAAGAGAAATAGCTTCCTACGCTGACATGCAGGTAACATTAATACAAGTATTTGAAACTGTCTCCCTTATTTATAATATTGCTATACAATTAGAGGTGAATTCATATTGCTTTATGGTTTCCCTCCCTACTTGAGTAAGTATTGGAGGGATTAGCAGCTTTCAGGCATAAAAAGCATCCCAGTGTGTTTCCTGGAGGACATGCAAATTCTGAGGTGTTGAGGCTGGACCCAAGAATTGTGTCCCTGTAGGAAGCACAAATGCTTATCATCTCAAATGTTATCTTGGGGCCAGAGAGATAGCTCATTAGAATATGCCCTTGCCTGCAAGCACAAGGTCCTGAGTTCAATCCCCTGTACCACCAAAAGAAAAAGGAAAAAAGAGAATATACTTCAAGTGTTATCTCAAAAATAACCATTATAGAGTACAATTTTGTTCTACTAAAAATTGAAGTTATGCAGCTCCCAAATAACATGGATGCTAGCAGAATGTGTATTTTGCTGGTTTTGTGCTCAAGGACTGTCTAGCCAGCTGGAAAATCTCACCGAGATCTGTGTGTTTTCATTTGAAAAGCACAGACTAAGGCATCTCTGCTATAAATTCACATCAAACCACTATGAGATCAGATGACAAACCATAGTATTTAGTAAGAAAAGATGAATATTGATTACCCTGCCAGGCAAACATGTCACATGGCTATTTTATCAAGTGATATCATACATTATCTAGAGAATGTTGTCAAATTTATTGGGATTTCTTTTTGAAGTTTGCCTACACAGAACAATATTCCTCAATACTCTTAGTCCTCAGGATTTTTAAGCATGTGATACGACTCAGCAGCTCTCTCCTGAGACCACTAGATGTAAGCAGATAGTCAGGACTTTGTGTTCTCCTGTGATTAACCCCTCCCCTTAGACTGAGCTCTCATCTTACAACCTTTACTATGTGCATAAACCACGGGACAGCTATGAAGATAATGTGCGTTGAGCATCCTTAAGCAGCTTGATACATGGATCCTGCTTCTCTTTCCTTCTTGTCTAGAGTATTTCTTAACATAAGCATATACCAAAAGGTATCAATAGCACAAAAATCTATTCACAAAAGTTTTTCGTTCACATATGGACACAGTATGCTTGCATGTGCTGCACAAAAACACACACCACAGCAAAACCACAAAACACAAGAGCAACTGCAGAAGTGGCAGCGTGCTCCATGCTTTTCTATTCTGCCTCCAATAACAGCACATCATATCTTAACATGTTTATCTCTCCTTAATATTGTACAGTGTTAATGCGCTGCTGTTCATGTATCCCATCTCCTACCCACATGCATTTAGGTAATTTGGGGTCCTTTACCAGTGAAACAAATGAAGTAATAAACATCCTGTCTGTATGCACACGGATGTCACTCTCCCTTGAAAAGGAACAAATCACCCAGAGCAGCCAGGGAATGGCTGGTATTTGTTTCCAGACTCATCACATTTGGAACAGTACTTTCAGTGCTAAGAATGCTGTGGGGAAATTAATTCATTATATTGATGCCACCTCGGGGCCCCAATCATCCTTTCTATTCTTGCTTCTGTGTCTTTCATTGTAGCTCGGCTCTGTAAGGGAACAGAAATGAGGCTTAACCTTAATTACGTTCTCTATCTAGCCTGCCTGAATTATAAAGGATAGGAAAGCTTTCAGGGCTCTGTGTACCTGCCAGCAGGTTTTCCACGGGCAGCATGCTGGCAGGTGCCTGAACATTGACTGTTGTCTGCAGATGCCCCTGTCTGACATTGACTTCCATTGGGTGGGGGAACATGAAATTGCCACCTCTGGGGATTTCTTTATTGGGAGAAAAAAACTAACACATTCAGGCAGTAAGTATATAATTTCTCTAATTGTGTCAAAGTGCATTATGCATGTTCCAAGGCCAACAACTTGGTGCATGGTCAAAGGCCCTAAAAGACAGGTATCCCAGACACATGCAAACCGAGCTCAGCCATTCTCTTCACATCAGTTCTATCTTTGCCTGTTTCTGGCTCTCTAGACAATTTTACAGAGTACTTGGAAGAGCCAATTTTGTTTGAATTATTTATTTTTCTAGGCAAGATGACTTCTGACTTTATGCTGTCCTTTGTCCCATGTCCTTAGCTGGCCCACTGCCAGGGTTCACTTCTGGTGCTTGACTCATTGCTTAATGCCCCTGTGGATACCCACAGACCTCTGTACAGAAGGCCGTGGCTCTTTGCACCTGCATGTGTTCTCTTCGTGGACAGCTTGCTGTCCTCTGTGGATAGGCTTTACTTTGTGCTGAGTCAGATAGTTTCACATAAATTAGCAGGTATTAGGTGGTCAAGACAGAAGTCAGAACACAGAAACAAGAGCAGAGCACAGAGAGGTCTTGGGGGATCAGAGGTCAGAGCAGGACATGAGCAAAGAAAGACAGATAGAAAACGGAGTCACAGCATGGAGTGCGTGGACCAGGGCTTAGACGTGTCAGATTAAAAACAGACCCCAGAATCAATCCTGTGCAGAAGAACTAAAAGCCAGGCAAATGGACATGAGCCAAAAGAACTACAAACACTGATGGGACACATGACAGGGATCACACTAGATTAAGAGCAGCACCAATATGTTTAAAACATATTAAGCACCCATTATCAATGTGCTAACTAGTATTGATTACACAACAGAGAATCAATAAATACTGAAGAATATAAGAACACAAAACCTCCCATTGTTTCTTAGACACTAGCATATCTGAAGCAAGATATCACTATACTTAATTAAAATAAAAGAATGGTCATATACCTTTGGATAAGTGAGATGAAATTTGTTTTTGTTTATAATTTTTTTAAAATTTTTATTTGGCAGAACTGGGGATTGAACTCAGTCTCTTATGCTTGCCAGGGAAGCACTTATTCCACTGAGCCATCTCCCCAGCCCCTTAAAGATTCATTTGAGTGCATTCTTGACTTTATTTTTTAATTTTTGATGGAACTGGGATTCGAACTCAGGCCCTTGCACTTGCCAGGGAAGCTCTTATTCTACTGAGCCATCTCCCTGGCCTCTTAGGTTTTTTAGAACAATATTCATTACAGAATTTTTGGTGGAAAGTAATTCTACACACTTTTAAACTGATTTTGAAGGTCCATGAATTGTTAGTATCTTTAATTAATCTGGAACACCAGGTCAGTTTAGAGAAAGTTATGCATTCTGAATGCTTCCAAGGCCACATGTGCTTGGAAGCCTGTATTAAATGACTACTACTTATAAACATATCTTGATTAAAGCTCATGTTCCAACTGTGTAAATAGGATAAGGGGATAATTCCTCCCACCTGAGCCCACCAGGGAGCTCATGGCTCTTTCAGTTTCAGTCATTCAGGGCTTGAGGGCACTAATTTTTTGGGACAACTTTAGCAGCTTTGCTTGCCCTCTTCATGTGGCATAAAAGCCCCTGGGCCACATGTGGGAAGTCTGTGGTACTTTTCTGCAGCATATGGAGAAGTCCATGCTGGATGGATGGTAGGAGGCATGATGGCAGTTGCCTGCTCCCAGCTGGGGGCTCTGCCTTGGTGCAAGGAAGGAGCCTTACCATCTGTACTGGGAATCAGCTGTCAGCCAAATGGAAAGTGCGCGAAGCAACTGTCACAAACCACCATTCTGTTTTGACAGGTACAGTAGGGGGAAGTTGAGCTCTAGGTCTATGTTCTGGACAAAACTTCACAACGCAAGTTAATCATGTTGAGTTGCTGCCAAATACAATATATTTCAAGTGTCTACACTCTGCTTATATACATCCTCTGCTTGGAGACTGAACTTCATGCGGATCTCACAGTTGTGCATAAGTGTGTCCTAATTTTCCACTTATATCATGTCAATTTGCCTTATGAAGTAAAAACAGTGAACTTATGTAAAAATAATTTACTTACATTATTGAAAGAGAAAGAATAACATGTCTGAAAATAGAGCTTTTGGAGCTGGGGAGATGGCTCAGTGAATAAGCGCTTTCCTAGCAAGTGCAAGGCCTGATTTCAATCCCTGGTTCTGCCAAAAAAATTTTAAAATAAATAGAAATAAATAGTGCTTTTATTAGAAAAGTATATATTTTACTAATTTTTAAATTCCAAAAACAACTCATCCACTTTGTAGTCCTAATATATGATAAAATTCCTGTATCTACATCCTCATAATCATAAGAATGAGAACTTTTATGACATGCTCAAGCTCTAAAAACAGCCGTGTGATGTATGCCTGAAAAGCAAGGGACAGAGACACATTGTCCTTGTGAGTGTCATTAAAATATGCATATTTTTGAAAATAATTAAGTTACAAATGTCTTTCTTTGGAGCAGGAAATGACAGATTCAATACTATTTTAAATTAGTACATTTCTCGTAGAGTAGGCTTTTGTGAAAAGTGGTTAACTAACAAACTCAAGGTAAATAAGGTGTTGATTAGCCTTCGTATCTGTGAAATTTATGTGAGTGTTTTGATCATCTATACCCATTCTGGCACTAATTAATGTAGGATTGCCCAGGGCTGGGAGTTCAGTGGCCAAATGCCCTAATTGTTGCCATAGGTTTCCACTTAGCATGGTGAGAAGCAGGAGTGCAGGCGAGCGGGGGCGTGCAGCGATAAACGTCACAGTGAATAAGGGAATGAAGGCCAATGTGCAGGAGGGCAGTGATCTAAAGTAGACCATGCCCCCCTCTTCCTAGCTTTTCCTTTTTCTTAGTGGTGGCTAGAGGAAAATCAAAGGACATCTACGCAGACACAGGCGACCAAGACACCTGACCTGCTCATGGGACTCAGCACGGCAGGACAGAAGTCTGGGCCTCAGCGTCCAGGGAATCTAGACTCACATCTCAGTTCTGGCGTTACTGCCTGGGATGCTTCAGATCCATACCATTTACGGTGCATGAACAGGCTGTGGTGGCTCATGTCCATAATTCCAGCACTGGGGAAGTGGAGGCAGGCGGATTGCTGTGGGTTTGAAGCCAGCCTGGGCTACAAAGTAAGTTGAAGGCCAGCCTGAACTGAATAGCGATACCCTGCCTCAAAAAAAAGAGAGAAAGAAGAAATAAAGAAAGAAAGAAAGAAAGAAAGAAAGAAAGAAAGAAAGAAAGAAAGAAAGAAAGAAAGAAAGAATTATTACATATTTTGCAGGATAAAATGAAAATATATACAACACATATAGTATAATGATTACCAAATAGAAATAAGAGCTATTCTTTTCCCACCCTTCACAAAACATGTATATGTAAGCATGCCTATTTTATACATCATATTTTGTGTTAAAATCTCCCTTTCATTTGACCCAGATTCATTTTGATTTTTGAGCATTACATTACATGTATACATCAAATACTAATATCTAAAAATGGACAGCATTTACTATTATCTAAAATCCTTGGCAGCAGATATATTCAGTATACCCTAGTATATTCTGATATATGTATATCCCTATACATTCAGTAATACTCTATCAGAATATAGCCTGGTAGGAAGAACGGGAGCCCAAGATTAGGTCTGGTGACTGCAAGAGCCCAAGACCAAAGCAGGAGTGCTTGTCTTAGGGAAATGCTGAAGTCATTTCCCTCCAGCATTTTCTTCCATTTTTCCTTTATGGCGACTCTGAGTCTATCCTCCCAGCATCCGTCTGATGGCCATAACAAGCACCAGCTTTGTCTGGTGAGCAGTGAAATGCAGAGAGGAAGCATAACTTCCTGTGTCACTGGCATTTCATTCACATTCTATCTGCACTTGTTTATAACCTCCTTTCCCCTTCCATCCATTCCCTCAATTGTCTGCAGTAAAATCTGCACCTCACCTCTGGATTCTAGTGAAATTCTAACTAGAAGACCCAGGAGAGGAAGAACATACTAAAATTCTTATGTCTTTGGCTCTTGATGTCTGTTGCTTTTAAACACATGTAATTGAATTAGTAGACAGGCCAATTAGAATATAATTTGATTTTCTCCTTGCAGAATCCCACCTTTGAGACTCATTTGCGGATAAACAACCAGGCAATAATCCTCCTTTTCACCCCACCAGGTAAACTGCTCTAACCTGAGGCCTGACTTTTGTTTTTCTTTTTGTCCACAATCTGTAGCAAGGCTCTGGCAATTGGTAGAATAACTTATGAAGAGATTCTTGACTTCAGACTTAATACGAAATTGCCGACTTCTCTTGTTATGCACTCTTCATTGTTCAAATAGATACTAGTTGAATTGTCTGATGAAAGGGACACTTATTTATTATGCAGTTGAAGTTTACACTTGACGGAGAGAGCTAGGCTGAGAAAATGAATTGAGCAGCCCACTGGTGGCTCTAGGTCTGCAAACTAGAAGTTAGGTCACAAGGTAGGTTACTTTTCTAATCCTGGGTTTACTGTTCTGTTCATTTTACTGAATTTCACTGTCAGACTAATCTTGAAGCAGATTTATTTCTCTTTTTTATTTGTAGTCTGATAGCACTTGTGTGAAATGCATAATGTGCATGTTTCTTGCGGGAGGTTCTGTGATGCGTCTTTTCACCAGCTAGCACCTTAACACCTGTGACCCATGCCTTCTCACCACGTGCATCTTGTGAGGGCACATTGTGACAGGCACTAAGCTCCAGCAAGTGCACAAAATTCATGATTCTATATAATCATTTCAAAATTGTTGACAACAGAAACAACCTTTAAAAACTCATGTGATCCCATTGATTTTGTTGCATTTTTTTGGTTGAGTTGTTTTTTTTTTTTTAGGACAGGTTTATTTTTTGTTTTTGGTGCCAAGAACGGAACGCAAGTATTCCAGCTTGCAACGTAGGCATTCTGCTGCTGAGCCAAATCCCCAGCCCCTCAGGTGATCTCTTAAACACAGAGACTGTACCATCTCCTGTAGCAAAATGCAATTAGCTAACAACATCTCACATTAAAGTGGAGGACCCAAGAGATTTTTGCAGATATGCATTCCCCTCTCTGCATTACAATCAGTGAATCAGTATTTCTACACATACCAAAAACCAGAGCAAATCAAAAGCCTAGGGTCCTTATGTTATGCTACATAGGGAAAGTTCTTCAGCCACTAACCCTACAGCCAATACAATAAAAATCTTATGTTTTAGTAACACCTCTTGAAGTTAGTAATCTAAGGAATGGAACCACAGGGATGAGCTGTGTTATTTCTTTCTTTTTATTTCTGTAAGCACATGTCCTCAGTGTGTAATGACTACATCCATTGTGGGCAGTTGGTACATGGACATACAAAACACATCTTAATTCTCTTTGCCTTCTCCTCAGGCCCTTCTTTTCATCCTAATGACTCTTTCAGATTTCAAAGAAGATGTACCACCATGTTTCTCATTATATAATTCTAATTTCTATCTTTGATCTATTTTTTAAATTTATATATATATATATATATATATATATATATATATATATATATATATATATATATATATATTTTGGAAGGGTCTACAGGGTGTTCAGCGTCTCACTCCTAGCATGGACTTGTAGTGATTCACTTGTTTACGGCCTCACAAATGCTGGGACTACAGGCGCTCACCACCACGCCAAGACTGAATTGCTGTCTCAGTGGACCCTGGCATGGCAGGCGCTTCAATCTGCTGAGCTATTTGGCTGTCACCATCTTTTTGTTTTTAAAGAGAGTAAAAAATAATAAAAGAAGTTAGAAATGTTACAAAATTTCAAAAAGAATGGCACAAATTCAACAATGGTTGTTATATTGCATAATCTTGTCCTCAAAGTGGTTATTCAGATTGCCAGGTACAAACATGCACAATTGGTCAAAAATATTAAGCATTAACTGTTCCTTTCAGTAAGTGTTGCTTGTTTTGTTTTTTTTTTTTACACTTTGAAGTTTTCATATAAAGACTTATATGTATGCTTCTCAGCTTTTTGGCTAAGAGCAAGTATAGTACCTGTTCTTATCAGCTTAAATAAATTATGTTTTACTTAAACTAGAGTGTCTGGCTTATTTAACTTGACATAGTGGTCTCAGTGTGCATCCATTTTCCTATGGATGGTTCAGTTTTGTCCTTCTTTATAGTGGACCAGTGCTCCATTTTGTAAAAAAGAGCACATTTTCAAAAGGCAGGAATGATGGCACATACCTGCAATCCCAGCTCTTGGGAGGCTGAGGCAGAATGATTACTGTTAGTCTGAGACCAGCCTGGACCACAAAGTAAGTATAAGGCCAGACTAAGCTAAATAGCGAGACACTGTCTCAAAAAGATTATTTAAAAATTGCTTTATCTATTCATCTGTGGATGACCATATAGTCTACATCCATTTTTAAGATACTATGAATTTTATTGTTCTATATGTGGTTATGTATGTGCTGGTATAAAATAGTGTCTTTAATTCTTTTTGGAAGATGAATAAAAGAAGAATAACTACATCAAAGATAATTTCCCTTTTTAGTTAGTTTTTTTTTTTTTTTTTTTTTTTTACGGAACTGGGGATTGAACTCAGACCCTTGCACTTGCCAGGGAGGCACTTACTCTATTGAGCCATCTCCCCGGCCCTACTGAGCCATCTCCCTGGCCCTCCTTTCAGTTTTTTGAAGAATTTCCATACTGATCTCCATAATGGCTGCAGTAGTCTACATCTCATCGACAATGTAGAAGGGTTCATTTTCTCTAATAGCTTCACCAGCATTTGCTATTATTTTAGTTTTGAAGCTAGTTGAAGTAACATGGAACCTCAGTGTTGTTTTAATTTATATTTCAGTCATTTCCAGGAATGCTGAACAAATTTTATGTATTAATTGGCGGCTTGTGCTTTTACTCAGAAGTGTCTGTTCATTTCAGCAGCCCATTTTTGCTTGGGTGTTTCATGTGGGGGGGGTGCGTGACTTTTAAAAATTGTTTTTCTCTTCTATGGACCGCCCCTTCGGCCGAGTGCTAGCTAGCATCGTCTTCCTGTTCTGCTCATGTTTCTCCCCTCTCAACTGCTTCATTGCTACAGCGGTGGTTTGCTTTTGTGCTGATGCCATCCTCTCTGCTGACGCGTGGTGGTGCCTCTTGAGCCTCAGGGGCTCTGTTGGGAAAGCTCTTGCTTATGCGCATGACATTAAAAGCTTCACCTAGCTTGTTTTACTGCAGATTAGACATTTTGGGGGTTTTTTAATTAATTTCCTGTACATGATGCAACATCCTCCTCTTTTTCTTCCCCATTCCTCTACACTCCCCTCAACCCTCCTTCTGCTCCTTGTCTACAAAAGCTGTATTTCTGATTTTTTCTTCTCGCCTCAATTTTTCTTTTCCCTTCTGTCCTTTCCCCCTCCCCAAGCCCTAGTTCTCTTTCCCATTTGAACTTTGTCATATAGCTATTGTTACATATTTTGGTTCTTATTTACTCTTCTTAACACCAGAGAAAAAACGTGGCATTTACTCATATGTAGCCAGTTGATTTCGCTTAAGAGTGGGGCCTCAAGACGTGTATGTTTAGGTAGAATTATCTCAAGACTGATTATCACAGACAAAGAAGCTTACTGCAGCCTCTGGGAGCAGCCGAGGATGAAGAGGTAACATAAATACATATATCAGCATACCCAACTATACAAAATGAATATTAACCGGCATGAAAAATCAAACAAGCACTAATATAAATGTAATAAGGGATCTCAGTACCCCCACTGTCATACACAGATGAACTAGACAAAAAATAAAAATAATAAAATGTTAGAACTGAACCAAACTTTTGAAGAAATGGACTCTGTAGATGTCTACAATATATTCCACCCCATGACATCAGAATAACAGATGCACGCAGGGAAATCTCCAAAATAGTCCACATAGTAACTCAGAGCACATGCTTAAGTAAATCCAAATGAACTGAAATTATTCTATGTATAGTATCAGTCAATAAACATAAAGCAAAACACTGCATTAACAGAGGCAAAGAAAAAAAAAAAAACAGTTACTGCACTTGAAGCACAAAAAGCATTTGACAAAGTCCAGCCCCTATTCATAATAACAATGTATAGTGCTTGTGTTCTAAAATTTATTTTTAAATTTATTTAAGTTCATTGGTGTGGCTTTATGATCCTTACTGTAGAGAATTTGTACCTGCACATGATGTATCCCTCCTCCCCTCTTTATTCACTGATCTTCATTTCCATTATGCCATTTCTCTCCCTCCTTTCCTCTTTCTCCCCTTCCTAGTTCCCTTTTCTTTTTGAATAACTTCTTTCCATTTTCCAGTATTTATTACACATTTTATTCACACTTTCAGAGATAATGTGGTATTTATACATGTTCGTCTTATTTAATTTTGCTTATGATTATGGTCTCAAGGTCCATTTATTTAGCTATAGATGTCTTAATTTATCTTTATATAGGGCAGAGTAGTGTGACAAAGTACATGTTTTTATGCACTTGTCAATGGGTGGGCATTAGGGGTGTTTCTGAGACAGCTATTACAGGCTGCCCTGCTACAAACATAAGTGTGCATAGATCACTGGGGTATGACTCTTTTAATTCTTCTGGGAAGATATCCCAAAGGGCAGTAGCTGGGTTGGATGGGACCTCTAATCCTGGTTTTTTGAGGAATCTTCACACTGATATCCACAATTGTTACACCAAATTTATACTCCCACCAACAGTGGAAAAAAATTCCTTTTTTACCCCAGCCTGTCCAACATTTGTTATTTTTTTTTCTATGTAGCCATTCTTCTGGAATGAGACAGAATTTTATAGTTTCAATTTGTATTTCTTGAATGAACAATGAGGTTGCCCATTTTTGCATGTATTTATTTGCTATTTGTACTTCTCAGAAATTCCTATTCATCTCAGTTACATATTTTTAGAGTGGATCTTTGAATTTGGGATTTTTTTTTCAATTTTATTCTGATTTTTTTCCAAATTTTTCTCTCTTTATTTTTTTTTCTTTTTGTGTGGTTCCAGGTATTGAACTTAGGACCCTGCACTTGCCAGGAAGGTGCTTGGTCTACTGAGCTATCTCCCTTCAATTTTTGACATGTTCTAGATATTACTCCTTTGTCTTAAGAACAAATATATAAGATGCTTTTGCTCACTTGTAAGCTGCCTTTTTGCTCTGTTTGTTTGTGCAAAATGTCTTTAATAAAATGAGATTTCCAATTGTTGATTCTGTATAGTGTTTCCCATACAACCAAAGTTTAGTTCATGAAAGGTTGGCCTACACCTATGTCTTTGAAACTTCTATCAATTTTCCCTTCCAGAAAATTTAGTGTTTCAGTTTTAATATTTAGGTCAATACACTCAGTCACCTGGTCTTGAAGAAAGTGGCCAAACTTGTTCACTGAAAACATGATAATCTATTTAATAAATAAAAAATAACCTCTTGAATAAACAGTAGTGGGAGAACTAACTCTCCATATGCCAAAATCTAAACTTGTCCCATGCCTATCACCATACACTAAACTAAAATCAAATTGGATCAAAGAGTTAGATCTTATGTCCATTTTTTTTTTTTTTTTTTTTTTTTTTTTTTTTTTTTTTTTTGTCTTTTTGAGACAGGGTCTCGCTATGCAGTTCAGGCTGGCTTTAAGCTCACTTTGTAGCTCAGGCTGGTCTCGAACTCACAACAATCCTCCTGCCTCAGCCTCCCGAGTGCTGGGATTACAGGCATGCAGGATATAAATCTTGTTTTCATCTTCTGTGTGTGTACAAGCAGCTTTCTCAGCATCATTATTTAAGAAGTTATCTTTAGGTCCTGTACTAAAAAGTCAGCTGGCTAAATAGGTCTGGAGTTGCTGCTGCACCTTCAGTTTTATTCCATTGATTCACATATCTGTCATTGTGCCAGTAAAGTACAATGCTGTTTTGTCACTGTAGGTTTGCAATGTAACTTAAAACTTTGGATGATGATGACTTGCATTTTGTGATTGTTGCCCAGCATTGCATTTGGTATTATGGGTCTCTTTCAATTCCACATTGATTTTAGGATTATTTTTGCTAGAGCTGTGAAGAGTGCTGCTGATATTTGGATTGGGAATGCAGTAAATGTGTATCAGTTTTGGAAATGTGGTCACTTTGTCAATGTAGGCTCTGTCTCCTCAGAATCAGGAAAAGTCTTTCTGTTTTCTGATGTCCTCTTCTAGATCCTTTTCTCCCAGTACAGTCTCTTCTGCTTTCTTTGGCTATGATTATTCCTAAGTATTTAATTTTTCTTGGTGCTATAAATATACTGCTTTCTTCATTTCTACTCAAATGAGTTCATCATGGGCCTACTAAAGCATTATTCAGTTTTGTATGTTGATTTTGTGTCTTGCCTTATTGTTGAATTTAATGGATACATCTAGGAAATTTGGGATATTTTCCATTATCTAGAGAGTCATGCCATATGCAAATAATGATAATTTGACTTATCATTTAGTGGACTTATCATTTAGTTCAATATATTGCTCATATCATTAGCCAGAACAATAAGAAAAGAATATTATTGTTCTGGCTAATGATATGACCAATATATTGAACAAGAGGGTGATAGTGGGTTTTCTTGTCTTGTTCTAGATTTTAGAAGGAAAAGTTTCATTTTTCCCCATTTAATATAATGTTGTCCACTAAATTTTTAATAAATGGCTTTTATCCACTTGAGATCCATCTTGTTATGGTAAATACCTTCAAACATTTTATCAAGTATGAATGTTGGGTTTTGTCAATATTTTTCTGCATTTATTGAGATAATTATGTGATTTTTGTCCCAGCTTCTTTTTATATGATACACCACACCGATGGATTTGTGCATACTGAACCAGCCTTGATGGGTTGGACGAGACGTGCTTGATTATGCATGACTGTACCAACTATTGTGTTTTGTTTGGTAGTAGGTGTCTTGTTTACCTTTGAGTCTGTGTTCACAATGGAGATTGTTCTGTTTCCTTCTTTTAGCTGGATCCCTGCTCGGTTCTGGAATTGAGTTAATGCTATCTTCCAGGAAAGAACTTGCAAGTGTTCCTTTCAATTTCATCAAAGAGATACTCATTTTTATTGTATTAATGTTTTTTTTTTTTTTTTTGCTTTCCTTATTTTGTTAAGTTTGGCTAAGTGTCTGTACATTGTGTGTTCTTTCAATGAGCCATTTCTTCAGTTTCTTTGTATCTTTGTTCAAGGTTTCATTTCTATCTGCTTTAATTATATCTGTTTTCACTCTGAGCTTTATGATTTCTCGCCTTATATAAGGTTTTGGTTTGGATTGTTCTTGTTTGTATTGTATCCTGAGGTGTATTATTAAATTATTTATTTGAGCTCACTTTCCTTTTCTAATGTGAACAATTATAGCAATAAACTTCCCTCTTGGGACTGTTTTCACTAATTTTTGTTATGTTGTACTGGCATCATTTCATTCCAGAAATTAACTTTTTCTTACTATTTTTATCTGCTTGTTTGTTTTTCTGTTACCCACTGCGTGATCAGCAGTGCAGTATTTCAGAGTTGTATTTATTTTTCAGGTGTTAATCAATTTTCTGCAGTTTCTTCTGTGAACAAATTCTAATTTTAGGGCACTTTCATCTGTTATCATGCGTGGGATGATTTTTTTGTTAATGTATTTGGTTGTTGCAGGGTCTCACCATGCAGCTCAGACTCATGGTGATCCTTCTGCTTTCAGCCTCCGCAGCACTGGGATTACGGGTGTGCACCACTACACCTGGACTGTGACTGGATCAGTGTGTCCTGGGGGTGGGGCCACTGCAGCATGTGGTACCAGGGATCGAACCACAGTCCTTGTTCTTGCAAAAGCTTGCCTCAGTATGTGATTTAGTACTCTGTGCTATCTCGCTGACCCTCATGGGATGATTTTGATTCTCTCATGTTTATCTAGGTAGGCTTAGTGAACTAGCATTTTTTTTTTCTACTTTGGAGAAACTTCTGTGAGCTGCTAAGAATACCTGTTTTATTGTAGTAAGGTAGAACACTCTGTAGATATCTACTAAATCTACTTGTTTGAACATGTGTTTTAGCTCTGATTGCTTTTATTTTTTTATTTAGATGATCTATTTGTGAAATTAGGATATTGATATCATCCACTATGATTGTGTTGGACTTTATTTGATTATTTATGTCTAATTGAGTTTGTTTTATGAAGTTAGGTACACTGATACTAGGTACATTCATATTTACAAATGTTACCTACTGTTGAAATGTTCTCTTAATTAATATATATATATATATAGTGTCTTTTTGAGTCTCTTCATCAGCTTTAGATTGAAATTTACTTTCTTTTAAATTAATACTGCTATCCTTGCTTGGTTTTTTGTTCATAGTAATGGGATATTGTTTTCTCTCCTTTGAATTTTAGTGTATGAATTTCTATTTTGATTTGACGAGTCCCTGGAATGCAGCAGCACATTAAGCTTCAGTTTCTGAGCCAAGCCA
Organism: Ctenomys sociabilis; assembly: GCA_004027165.1. Taxonomy (NCBI): domain Eukaryota; kingdom Metazoa; phylum Chordata; class Mammalia; order Rodentia; family Ctenomyidae; genus Ctenomys; species Ctenomys sociabilis. The sequence continues at coordinate 63,323 of PVKA01005498.1, forward strand.
ACCAATCTCTGCTCTTTATTGGGGAACTGAGGTCATTTACATTCAGAGTTATTACTGGAAAGCATTAATCTGTTCCTGTGCTTGAAATTTTTTCTGTGTACTTCTCCCTTCCCCCTTTTGCCTAAGTACTCACCTTACTTGATATAGTAATTTTTCTGCTATTTTATTTCATTGGCTTCATTATCTCTGTATAAGGTTTTATTGTGCAGTTTTGGAGAGATTGTTTTGTTTTCAGGAATTTCTTAAAGTGTTCTTTGTTGTGTATAGTCTTTATTTGTCCATCGATTTTGAAGGGCAGTTTTGCAACATATGTTAGCCTGAGTTTGAATTTGTATTCTTTCACGGCTTTACAACACTTCACTCCAAGCTCTCCTAGCTTTTAAAGTTTGTGTTTCCAGGGTTTGCTGGGATCTTGCTTACTTTACATTTATAAATAATATTTGCTTTTCTCTGGTAGCTTTCAATTCTGTCTTTAGTTGGACTTCTGAGATTTTAGCTACTATATGTTTGCGAATTTTTTCATCAAAACATCTTGCATTTGTAAGCCTTGCTCACCTGTGTATTGAGCTATTAGCCCAATTTTGGAAATCTTTCTACTATAGTTTCTATAAACATATGCTTTTTTGTTTTATGTTTGCTGTGCTGATTGCTTTTAATTTCCATTACTTTTAGGTTAGTCTGTTCAGCATCATTAGTAGTCACTGCATTAATTATTTTTGGTCTTACATTAAATGTGGGACTTCTCTGAGTAAATCATCATTTATTTCTATTTTGTCCTTCATGTCTGAAACCTTACTTTCTATTCGTCATTTTTGTTGTTGTGAATACTGTAGAATGCTTAATCTCTGGGAATTTTATTTGCCACTTTTTGTGGAGTCTATTTCTTTTGTAAATTTGCCCTTTGTGTTTGAATGATTCAGGTCAGTTCTTCCAAATTTTTCTTTAGACATAAACTTATTGATTTGTTTATTGATAGTTTCACTGTCTTTTTTCTATGTGTTCCTGGAATTTCTCAGATTTCTTTGCTTATACTTTAATCAACAAGAGAATGTGTCAAAGGGGAAAATCTTAAAGAATAATATAAAATGGCCAAAAATTCCCACTCAATTATCAAGAACAAAAAGAGAAAATAAGAAATAGTAAACACATATCAGCCAACCTGACACTTATCAAACAAGTAAGAAAACAAAACTGCAACAATCAAAATCAAAATGCAAACCTTCACTTAGTTGCAGCATCAAGCCAGTGTCCCCACGGCTTCCTGTGGACTGCAGAGCCACAGTGAGCACTCAGGTGGATGTCCTATGCTGCAGGCAACTGCCTTCCAGAAACTGTTGTGCCTTCCAAATTGTTCCAGTTGTAAGCTGTGCTCTGGTTGAGCCCCACAGCAGCCCTCTGTAGATGGGATTGCCTCAAATGATTTTGGGAGTAGATACACTGATGACTGCATCTTCTCATTGCCTGGTATGTGGTCAGATGTCCTCTGGTCTAGGCATCGCTCCTCATCCACCATTCACATATGTGGTGATGCCCATGGTGCTCCTCAGTTGTGAAACTAGGTCTCCCTGCAGGTTCATCCTGGAGCTTTGCTTGCCTGGATGCAGAGCATGCAAGACCTTGCATGCTGTCAGCCAGCATAACTCTGGTTGTTCAGGGAGGATTGGGGTCAATGAGTGGATTTAGAAATAAAACTAAGAGATGAAAGGTGAGCTCAAGTGGAGCCCTGTTGCCTGATAGTTTAAAATGATCTGCTCAATCACCATAGTTCATTTACCTATACTCTCAGGACTATGCTGTCAATGTCTTGGTATTGTTTTGTTTTTGCAGTACGGGAGATCAAACGTGGGACCTTGCACTTGCCACGTAGCACTTATGACACTGAGCTATATCCTGGCCCTAGTTGCTGTCAGTTTCAACCACTCTGCCTAGCAACTCTGTATGCAAGCCTGAGAACCCATGTTCTTAGGGCTGGAACAACTTGGGTGCATGGTTTGCCTCAGGAACTTTATCCTCAGACCTGCCTTGTCTTACCTTACCTGTGTGATCAATTTCTAGCTTCCACTGCTTCCTGCACTTTCTCAGACTGGTGTCTGGGGAAACAATAGTGAGTGCTTGGTGCATTGTGGCTCCACTAAACTGTGCTTCAGTCTGTTTCTCTGCTCACAAAGCTCACTGCTCCTCTCTATTCTCTGTGCTTACCTCTTGGGAGTCTTGAGTCTCCCTGCCTTCTGCAGTTACCAGCTTGCAGGTGTTGGGTTCCCCCATGGGAGCCTGCTAACAACTGTGTGTGTCATACTAATGTTCTACAAACCTAGATCTTCTACATTATGCCAGGAGGGGGGAATGGGCAGGTAATATTTTTCTGTATTAAGAAACCTCCTCTCACTTCATAGTCTCACCATGTATCAGTGCTAGAGGACAGTTCTTTTCAGGATGCAAATCCATGGTGATTTGTCCTGCCTCATTCATATGCTTTGGGCTTGTCTGCCTCCCTGAGATGCATGTGTCTCACTATCATTCCTCATAGAAAGGCTGGACCACCCTTAGAGCTATACCACCACCCAGGCCACCACTGAAGGCCAGGTCCCTCTTTCAGTCCTCATTCTTTCCCAAGATGGTCTGTGTTCTGCATTGGGTTAGGAACAAGGTACTGTAACCTATCAGTGTGATACAGTTTCTCCTTACCCAACTCTTAGATAATGGATCTTAGTTCAGCTAGATTTTCCTTTTATTTGTCTTCCCATACCAGACTATCTTAAACCCCCTTGTCAGTGTAACTGCTTCACTCCAGAACCAATTCAGAATCCTTCACTCTTGCTGTTGGCCCCGAGGTGGCCATCATGTTTTCTTAGCTATGTCACTATCATCAATGTCCTGTGACCCCTGCCCTGGACATTGCTTCACAGGAGCTTCTATTACTCTTTTCCAGATAATCTCCACACAGTCCTTCTCTGGGATAAGTCCATGGACCTAAAAGGACATATTTGTATTTGGTGACAGGGTCTGTGTGTGATGGTATCCATGGCTGGACGAGCTGGGCTGGACAGGGAAGGGAGGTGGGAGTCAACAATTCCACAGTTGTCTTTCTGTTTTCAGCTTCCCAAATGTCAGGAGCAACTTCCATGGACTTAATATAAATATAGGCTTAAAGCTACAAAGTCTAACAAGGCCAAAAGGATCTCTGACTTCACGTTTTTGTCCTAATGATATGCCTGCAATATTATGAGAAGCCAGTACAATGAAAGAGTAAAGAAACAAGTGAATTTGGATGAATCTTTTGCTCCATTCTCAAAGTGCTGAATGCCTGCCACAACTGTGGTGGGTCATACTAATTCTTCTTTTTAAGTGGTGACTTCATACAGTAAATACGATTATAAAATAGATCTTTTGCTGTTTTCATTATTGTTTGCTTGCATTTTGTAGAACCTCATCAACTATGTTTCATATTATAGTCCACAGCTATCGCATTGCTCTGAGAATAAGCCATATATATATATATATATATATATATATATATATATATATATATCCAAAATGTGTTGATATGCAAGTTCAGCAGTTAGACATTACATTTTACAGGTGAAAATGTTCAGATTGGGTGCATTTTATGTCCTCACTTAACAATTAATAGAACTGAAACTACCTGGAGAATATAATTCAGTCTCAAATTCTACGTGAGCCATCATGGTGAGAGGATATTAGAAGTGAGAACATCATGTATTAGGTGCTTCTTTGCAATGCAGTTTGAAGTGAAAAATAGTCTTCAATTTAGAAAGATAATAGAGTACATTGTTACTCTGATATATAAAAGGAACCATCTGACGAATAAATGAAAGCAATTTTAAATATTCAACAGAAAAACCTAAATCTATTTTTAAAAGGTAGGAAAGAGACTGGGTAGAAGGATATAAATGTAAAAGAGAATGTATAAAATATGACTTAGAAATATGTCCAATGCACCAGTAATTGTAATATTATGTATAAAGGCTAAATTCATTGATCAAATGATAAGACTGTCAGATTCAATAAAATCAAAACTTTCTATATTGCTATAATATGTGAAATACCATTAAGATTATTTATAAAATTTGTCTGAAATATAGGATTAATCTAAAGAAATCAGGCTCAAAACTCTAACAGAAAATCAAATTTAATGGAAGAGAAAAATGAAAAATAAAATACATCAGATAAAAGTGATACTAGAATCTGTAAGCTGAGCATCATTTTAAGATATATTATGAGTATTTGACAGAGCTATAGAGAAATAATGATTTGATATTCCCTTTTTGAAAATCAGATTGAGAGGGAACATATATAAGAAACTATGTAGGAAATTTGAAAAGCACATTGTACTTAGTACATCATAGTCAACAAATATGGAGGGTGTGTTTTTTATTATTTTTATTTCATATTTTCTTTTAATTCTCAAATAAAATAATTTTAAAAATGAAATAATACTGCCAATTTTCAATGAACATGACATTCTCAATAAGTTAATAGACAAATCTATAAAATGCTCTTTTATTTGGTTACATTTATGAAGCATGTTAAAATGTTGATACTCAAGCAAGTTAAAGGTAGCACAAGGAGAGAAATCGCAGCCAATTTTAATTATGAATGTGAATAAAGCACTGCAAAGAAAATACAACAGATGGTAATAATAGTATGTTGAAAATAATACATCATGAGCAATGAGTTCATTCCAGAAATGTGATCATTTTAACATGAGAAAATATAGCCATGCATGATAATGGGCTGCATGGAGGACATGAACATAAAAAAACTCGAAATATGAAGAAACATGATATTGTTCTACATGACAGCACGGTAAAATTTGACAATTTGGCTTAAAAACATTGTGCTAATTTTTTGAAAAAGCAAAGTTAGTAAGTCTTCAAATGCTAATACATACAGGAATGCTTTTAAACTTTGTTCATTCCTGGGGTATTAATAAATTGTTCATTGATTTGGCAAAATAGACAATCACTGTCTTGAATGTGGATTTATATAGCCTTACTAAGATCAAAGAATTTCATTCCAGTGTTTACAGGCAGAGAAATTCATTGTAACTTCATAAAGTAGAGAAAAACTTTTTATATAACAACTTTTTTAATGATAGAAAACACTAGTTGGATCTCATGTATCCATTTTCAGAGAAATGATGAAACAAAATATGGCATGTACTTAAGATAAAATATGCAGAATCAGAAGCAAGAGCCAGGTTTATATATTGCAATTAGGCTACACTCACAAACAAGTTTTTAAATAAGAAAAGAGACACAAGAAAGATTTATAGCACCATTGATGCAAGCTAAAATGTTGTATAACACTACATATTTTTGAAGTATACATGAAAAGACCAGCCAAATAGCTCACTGGGTTAAAGCACCTGCTTAGGAAGACACTGGGACAGGGAGTTCAATCCCCAGGCCTGCTGGGCCAGCCCCACCCATGGGGTGCACTGAGCCCATGATTGAGCCTTGGATGGTGACACATATCTGTAATCCCAGAATTTAGGAGGCTGTAAACAGGAGAAAAACTATGAGTCTGATCTATGTAGTGAGACCCTGCAGACCCTGTAGACCCTGTCCTAACTACAAAAATAAATAAATACACAAAAAATATATAAATAAAATATATATATATATATATATATATATATATATATATATATATATATATATATATATATATATATATATAGTAAACATGGAAGATATATGTTAGAAACATTTGGATATCTTCCAGAAGGTGAGAAATAGCAATAGGGAAAAGATATGAAAGGGGAAAATACAATACTACAGCAGAATAAAAGGACATTACAAAGATACATGGTGAAAAGAGAGAGATGGAGAGGGGGCAGACAGACAGACAAACAGATACAGAGAGACACAGAGAGAGAACCCTGACCAGGAACTAGCCTCAGGAGGATCAGGCTGCTTCAGTAAAAGTCTCAGAATACTTTGAAATAAGTTTTAAGTAATATTATCCTGCCAAAACCTTTGAATTGTATTCCTTGCCACCCCCCACCCCACATAAGCATAACTTCAGCATGAGATGAGTTCCATCTGCTGCTACATTGCCTGGGATCAGGACTTGTCTTCCTTCCTTGCCTGCAGGAAGTGGGGTTGACATCCTTTTATACTTACTTTGTCTTTTCAGCAATGGAGAATGAGCGGCTTCGGACTACTGGGTGCTGACACACTGTCCCCTGGTCTCTGAGTCCTGCTCTACAATGCTCAGGTTCCCCAGTACTGAATTGGCAGACCCAGGCCTGAAGCAACCCCAGACACGTATTCCCACAGGGCACAGATGTGGAAATCAAAGAAAGTTGAGCAATAAAAACACACAGCAACTTTTCTAGAGTGAATATTTTGTATTCTGTTTTACTGGTGAAAGAAGCGGAGGCCCACGATAGTGGAGCGATACATTGGAAATCACATCGCAGATCAGACAAAACTCAAGTCAGAGCTAGAGGTGCTCCTTCCGGCTCCTGGCCAGGACAGCTTCCACTGTGTGCTGGCTTTGTAACATTCTCAAATGTAGGATTCCAGGTTCAATGGCAATGTGCATCATCGACATGTGCAACTGTGCTTATGGCTCTTTTTGTAGTGTCTACAAGTTTATAAGAAGACACAAATAGAAATTTATGTCTCAAATAGAGACATTTTGAACAAGTAAACTTTTAATTGACCACTACTTCTTTCCTTTCTGTGTTGTGCACAGTAAACTTTATCTGTTTGCTGTGGGAAGTCATGTTTGCAAATTAGGAGCTCCTGCCTCGTTCCATTTTAATTAAAAATTGTGAGCTTGACATAATCAGCCTCCTTCCTTTCTTAGTTGTTTAATGAACATTAATGAAACAAAATTAAAGTGCTATTTAACATTCAGCCAATTTATTAGTGGTTAGGTAGGATAACTTTGTTTTCAGAAACTGGAGTTGAACTTGAATAGTTTAGGGAAATTACCGTTCCCAACAGCATTTAATCAAATCACAGTAGGGCCTGGGACCTGCAGTCAGGTCTTTAATGGTGTTATTGTTTATGGGAAAGATGTTAGTGAGAGCATTATTGATGCTATTGTTTATATGGAGCCACATCTTCACATCAGAGAGGCCATCGGAAGTTTATCCAGTACTGTGACTGCGATCTCCGCCACTCTTTCCCCAGGAGTGCAGTCACTCCCCAAATGCTTGCCTCCTACACTTACCTGGGTGTTTCCTGAGTATCATTTTTAGTGCACTATCTACTTAGAAATTCAATATCTTCACTATTCTTAGCGCCACCCAAGCTTTTACACGTTACAACTGAAATTATTTAGTTTTGAAACCTGTAAGAGTATTTTACAGTTAGAGCTCAGCACGCAGCAGCACAGACACCAGCTCAGCGGTCTGCTCTCCACCAGCTGAGACTTCAGGCCGGCTGTGTGCCTTCGTCTCCTTTCATCCTCTGGTCACGGACACGGACATGCTTGCATCCAACCAGATCCTAAGGTGGACAAGGAGACCATGGTGTGCTGTCCTCTCTTTTGAGCTTTTAAACTTCTCACAGCTCTGAGTAGCCACAATCCATCATTGCAACATTGACAGGGAACTTTAAGATGACAAGGGCTCTTTCTCACAGGCCAGATGACAGTGTAATTGACTGCTGAAGCTAGACCCTGTCTGAGTGTTCAAGTGAGAGACACTAATAAATACACTTGAACGAGCACTTGTGTGAAACAGCACCACCCACCTGGGCAAAATAATACTCTTTGTTTTCTACTCATTAAACTCCAGATTTCTCAGCTCATTGCAGCACACACTTTGAAACCTTCAAGCCAATGGGTCTGAATGAAAATACCGGGTGTCACTGGAAGGAGTCACAGAGGCTCTGGTCAGGGCGGACACGGCAGGGAGCGGGGCTACTTGGTGGCACTGCCTGCTCTCTCCATCCAGCTCTTTCGCCTGTCTGCTTCCTTCCTGAGGCTTTTTCTGTCTGACATTCCTTAGCTGCATACACCTGCACTGAGGGGCTCAGAACCACTGTCTGCTGAGGCTGCTACTAAGCTTTCTTTGTGCCCATTTAACTTTCAACGTCACCACACTGACTACAGTAGCTCAGGACTCATCCCCAACCTCAGCGTGACTCTGACAATTGGTGAGTTGGATAAGCATGGAAGGGAGGTATGAAAGGACAATGAATCACACAGTGGACACCTTTTTATTGAAAAAAGCAATAAGACTTGAAGGAACACTGAAAACTCAACCTCACTTGTGGAAAATATAAATAATTCCCTCTGTGAAAAAAATTTAACAGATCTATATGGACTTTAAATGAAACACAACACATATTAAAGTGAAGTGAGAAAATGATTAAGTTAAGTAGTTTAATGTTTTGCCAATATAATAAAAATGAAATAAACAAGTGAAATTAAGAAGAAAATGTAAAGTATCTGGCTATGTTGGGCTCTAAGATACAGAACACACAGTTAAACCCCACATACATATAGAGATATGCGATTTATAGCCACGAAGTTCCTTCCTCAGTACAAAGCTGTTTAATAAATTAGACTTATTCTATTCTATTCTATTCTATTCTATTCTATTCTATTCTATTCTATTCTATTCTATTCTATTCTATTCTATTCTATTCTGTTCTATTCTACTCTATTCTGACTCTATAATAAAATGAGGGCCCCATGGTTTAGAAAATCCTGCTGCTGTATTCTTTGTAGTAGCATAATTGTTTCTGTTTATTTAGGTCAGAACAACAAGTCAAGCACAACTGTCTCTATCAAAAACACTAAAGAATATATTTTAATCACTCCCTTTAGCCTAAAGCTAAAAATTCATAAGAAGAAAGATAAAATGTTAGAAAAAAGGGAAGGAAAAAACCGATAATACTTTGAGAAACTGTTTTAGGTAGATGAGAACAAACATAGGTCCCTACCTGCCCAAAATCTGGTTTCAAAATAATAATAATAATGATATATGTATATAACTGCATACTACAGTATATACATAGTATATACTGTGTATATACACGCTGGTATAGAGAATTTCCAGTTTTAAAATAAGTGAAAAGATGAGAGTCACCATCTCTGCGCTCTATGCTACACTGTGGCCTGCCCAGCTTCACGCTGAAGACAGATGGAAAATGCTTGTGGGGTGCAGGGGAGCACAGGTAACTCTGAGGTCTAAGTGTAATATAAAGCTGCTGTCAGGAAAATACTAAAAAAGCATTCAAAACAGCAGAGCACAGACACAAGGACGGACTAAAAACTGTGCATGCTTTACAGGGTCAGACTTGATTTGTGTAGTTTCTGGAGAAAAAATATCACAGGAAGAAGTTATCACTTTTTTTCTGCCAATGGTGAAGGTATGAAAACAGAAAATTTACAGTATATAAGGCAAAGCTTAAGTCCTGTAAGCAACAGAATCAAATGATTTTAAATGTTTCTCTAATAGCAGAGTTAAACAAAATCCATTAAACTTACATAATAGGAAAGTTCTAAAGTAAGAATCTCACAAAGTACACAAAACCATCTAAAATTTACAAAAGTAAAATTAGTAAATGCTTTCAGAAATACTATAAAAATTTAGGAGTATGGATAGAAGTACACCAGCTTTGGTATACTTTGGAAAGGCTGCAGTTGATATTATCACTCCAAAGAGAATTAAATGTGCTCAACTAGCCCGATGGCATGAAAAAACACTTTTTGAGAGAAATTTAAAAATAAACTTCAAAGTGAACAAAATGCTGGAAGAAAAAGAATCAGAGAAAAAGGAAAGAACTAGTAGTAAGAGACAAAACTGGACTCAGAATGAAAAACAAGTTACAAAGTACCTTAGAGAATAGATTGCAAAGAAATCTTAATACAGGGTTTTGAATAAAGGTAGACAATCAACCAAAAGAAAGAAATGAGAGTTTAAAGAAAGATTAAAACATAGTCAACAAAAAAGTTTCAAGAATAGAAGACAGGCAAGGCAGGGATAATAAAAATGTGCAGAAAAACTACTTTCAAGAAAGAAATATAAATGAAAACAACTAATGAAAAATGACTGTCTAGCTAATACCATGATAATTGCTGTAGGCAGGAGTCACTGATGAATGCTAGAATTACTTCGGGAAAACCCAGTGAGAAATAGGAAACTTTCATAGGCTCAAATTGCTATGCTACTTTATACTTATTAATTACAAGGAAGAAATAGAAATTTTACATGGAAAAATATGGTGGACCCATCCAGCTTAGCATTAGCAGGGCTGTCAAGCGACCTCACAGGACAGCAGTCAGGTCCTTGTGATGCGTTGATACTTGTCTCTGCAAGTGGGTCAGGTACCATGGTAGGAGAATAGTGTCCTAGAAAGTGGATTCTAGTGAGACCAGCTGGAGACCTCAGCTCGATCTCTTACTTCTTCTGAATAAGTGATTGTTCCTCTGCATAAGTTCCCAACAGCTTTTAGCCTCTTACTACTCTACCTTTTTAATTATGAGGACCAAAAGTCAGGTAAAGCTCTCTCCTTCAGCTGTTGTGTTACACTGACACTAACTGGGCTGGAGCCTCCAGTACTAAGTTATGGAAGTGCGCATCCTGCCAGCACAGCCTGAGAAGGACGCGTTCCCGCTGTGAGGACTGCACAAGGCCGGACTAATCATGAGAAGGCATCGGATGAGCACGATTTCTAGACACTCTGCACAAGGTGCCTGGATGTCATGCTCAGAAAGAGCAAAAAGAGGAAACGATCATAGGCAGGAAGAGGCTGGGGTGGCAGATAAGGTGGAAACCCAGAGCGGGTCCTCAGTGGTGGACGTCGCCAGCGGGAAAAGGTAGAGCAATGCGACAGAAGCTTCAGGTCAGCTATGCCTTCATGGGACTGAGGAGGACAGGGGAATGCTGAGCGAAGAGCTCAAGGGACGCAAGGGACATTTCCAGGTAACCTTTGTTACTTCAAAAACGGAAAGTTAAAATGGGGAAAACCACGTGATGCCTATGGCAGCATTTGTTCTGTGATATTACATTCTCTAAGAATGCCGTAACTTTTTATATGCACTCACTTCTATATGTGTCCTTTTAGTTATGTTTATACATAAATATATGTATGTGATATATTTACGTAAAAAGATATAGACTACATGTCCCAATGGAAAACACTCTTTAAAACCTTTCCATCTTGCTTACAAACTTACATATTTAATCTCTTATAATGGAATTTAATTCACTAATTAGTTTGGATATGAATGCTTTTGGTGCTAATACTAAGGAATGAAACCCAGGGTCTTCATGCTGAATTAGAGCCCTAGCACATTTTGCATTTTAAATTTTGAGGTAGTGCTTTTCTCAAGTTCACAGGTTGAGTGCAAACTTGCTGGCTTTTGCCTCCATCTCTTAGAATATTGAGATTATTGATAACTACAATCATTGCCAGTTCCAATAATTGTTTCAAATGGAATATTACCATGAATTATTTCATGTATTTTATTACATTTTAAAAATTTCAGGCTGGCAAGATAGCAGTGATATAAGTGCCTACTTGACAAGCACAAGGTCCCGAATTCGATCCCCAGTACCAAAAATAAATCAAAATAAATAAATAAATATTTTGAAAAATCTTTGTCATAAGTGTTTTGCTGGTCAACACATTTACATTTTTGTCATTTAATGTAATTATTTACAGTATATCACCTTTATTTTTTCCTCTAAATTATTTAATGTATGATATTTCTGTATCAATGAGAGTCTATGGAGCTTTTATTCTGAAATATGGCCTTAAATTTCAAAAAGTGTGGATGCATTTATTTTTTCCTTTTTAAAAATTCATCTGAAATTAAAATGCAATACTTTGGCTGAACAAAGTATTATTTGTGTTTTGAAAAATTTTCTTCAACCACTTTATACTTTGATTATGAAAACATTTACTGAAGTTGTTAAGAATAACTAATGATATATATTCATTTTTGTCTTTTTGAAGTTTCATGTCAGTTGAATTTTAGTCATCAAGACTGATGTTGTCTATGATCTCTTGAAGCTAATATCTATTCTTTTGTACATAAAACTATCCTTTAATGCCTGAAATGAATTAAGAAGCTGTCTCCTGAGGCAGGGCACAGAAATGCCTTTTTAAACTAAACATGCATCTGCTGCTTTATGACACATCTTAGAAGGAAGTCCCAGGAACCCTGTAGTGCTTGTAACTTCTCCTGGCAGCAGGAAGTGTATAACAGTGGTTCTGGTACCTTATTATTTGTGTGACTTAGAAAAGATCCATTACCTCCTTGGTCCTTGGCTCAGTCACATGTTAAGTAAATATAAAAGCTAAAGCCATGAGCTTTGGGGTGGGATGATTAATTCCAGGCTTAATAAAGCCAGGTTTTGGTCATGTGCATGAAGCCCAGTATTGATCCAGTAACACTAGGATTACAAATCCCAAGTATGTAGAGATACAGATCTCTTGGCAGAGACACTGGCTTTTCTCATGGTTACTAGAAGCAGCTGAGAAACCTCTCAAAGCTTCTACTTAAGCAATTAAAATTGTGAAGAAGGGAAAACACCCTTTGTGATGACAGTAGCTGGTGGAAGGTGCATAGACACATGGAAAAATCATACTGTCAATCACAAATGTGCTTAGGAAACACAGCTGGGAGATTTCTCTCACTTTGCCTGGGAGAATAAGTATTCTCAAATGGAACTTTCCATAGTCAATTTAAAAATTTATAACAAAATATTGTTTAGGTAGCAGGCACTAAACTATTGGCATGCCAACCGTGAATAGTGACTCTATATTGTCTGTGTAATGTAAGGAAGATTTCATGTTGTCAGCACAGGGGAGATTCTTTGTCTTAGTTAGAAAAGTTCTGCGGAACCCAGCAATGGCTAGATTAAGAGGTGCCATCATCCTGCAATGATTGAAGACCCCAAAAGAAGTCGTTTGCATCACTTGCTAGAAGACAAAGTTAGGCGTCCAATATTTCATAACAGACATTGACTTTACCGTGGGTCACCAGGGTCTGTGCCATGTCCTGGGGAAGCAAAATTTAGTGCGATTTTAAAAAGTTAATTAAACCCACTGATGTGTGACCAGTAAAAAAAGTGAGCATGTCAGAATGTCGGCTTAGCAAGCAGGCATCAGAGGGCGCAGACTGTGATGGAAAGGGTGGGCCAAGTAAGGTGACAACCTGAGCCCTCATTTCTAAAGAAGCCCAGTATGTGTGTGGGTAGATTGAAGTGGGGAGGGAGAGAGTGCCAGAAGAGACAGACAGACAGACAGGCAGACAGACAGACAGGTAGGTAGGCAGGCAAGTAGGCAGACAGAAAGACAGAGACAATGGTTACTGAGTTTAATGTTGCAATAGAAAAAAAACACCAAAAATCCAGGGATATGTAGTCCTTCCTTCCCTCATTACATATTTAAAAATATTTTATATACTGACATGCTAAGCACCATGCCAACACTAAGAGACCACTACAGCTTGCAGTCAGGTGGCCCCTCCACAGCCTCTTGCAAGTCATCCAAGGGTCTCTCTGAGAGACGACCGGATCTAGAGTGTGTGACACTGGGATTAACAGTGGTGAATACTAAGTCAGGCTTGGCACTGCCTTAGATACAATAGAGGAGGGGCACGAAGGGCCCGCACTTGCTTGCTTTTGCTGTCTTCTGCTTGCCATGAGCTGAATTGTTTCTCCTCGGAGATGCCCTCTGTCAAGCCTCTCAGCCTTGGAGCCACGTGATTATGGAATGAACCCTGCACAAACTGTGAGCTAAACAAGGCTTTCTCCCTTTCACTTGGGTGTCAGGCGTGATGACTCAGAAATGAGAAAAAAGTAACTAGTACGGAGACCCAGGAGCTGACAGGACAAGCAAGGCCATGGTCTCTTGGTTCTGAGTCTGCTCACTGCACAGATTTCAGCAAGTCACTCTTCCTCCCCTGGCTCAGTGACCTAATCTGCCGTCTGGCTAATAATCTGTGTTCCAGTGCTTCACATTCTGGGAAACATCACATGCATGACCCTAAGTAGATGTGGAGCCAGGCACTGCCCAGGAGTCAGCTGGGCATTGGGAACTGGTAGGTGCAACAGGCAAGGGGCCATCCTGAGTGCAGCCAGGGAAGGGCACAGAGCTCACCCAGAAAGGAAGTCGGTTCACACAAGTGAAGCCCACCCCAAAGAGGAAAGGAATAGAATGATGCGGGGACAGCACGGTCCCTGCTGCAGAGATGAGGTTGGCAGCACAATCAGATAGCTTGTCTCACACACTGTGGAGCTGAGGGTGTGCTCCAACTGGCTCATTCCAGCTGTGTGGACTGTGCTTCTCTTTCTCCATTGTGTCTGCAGCACCTGAAAGTTTACAAACAGCAGAGAACAAGGAAAATACCCTTCAAAATGGGGAAAGGATTCTCAAGACTTCAGAATGGAGAGTGTTTAAACTGGATCCCATTAAGACCTATGACAAATCGGGGCAGAATTGGCCAGTATAGGCTGAAACCAGCATGAATAGACAAATAGTAGAGAGGACATTAATGCTAAAACATATTACTGCAGTAAAAAAAAGAAAGCTAAGAGTCAGAAATCATGTAGAACCTTTGTCCAGGCTTTGACTCAGGCCAAGTGTGATAAGTAATAAGCAAAGAACAGGGTGCAATACTGATGGCTTCTGAGCAATGCGGTTTGGTGCCTGGGCTTGCAATTTGGAAAGTTCAATTTTCCATCATTTTTAGATTGGCTGAAGGTCTTGGATGACACCACTCATGGCCTTGGAGTCTGGAGGAAGGTTGTGGAACTGGTGGTGCCTGACTGTATTCAATGTAGAGTTGGGAGCTTTGTCCTGCTGGTTTATTGCATGATCCTTCTAACATAAATGGTAATGAAGACCAGACAGAGGAAGCTCTCAACAGACATAGCCAGTCAGGTCTCAAAAGTGACCTTAACTGTATTTGATTTGTAATTAGAAATACAATCTAACATCAACCATTTTTTGTGGATAACTATGTTAAAGTTGACCAACACATCTGGATATTTTCTGAAGTCTCAGAAGCATTTGCAGCATAAAATAGCCCAAGAACATAGGCTACATAAAACACTTCACTTACATACATAAAATAGACCCTAACCTCCACCAGTCAGCAGCAGCTGATAAATTTGCAATTACATAATTAGGGATTCTCCAAAGGACAAGAGTAACATGTCACACATTCCCTTTGCTTTGCTTTCACATTCACCTTCCTGGCTTTCTTCTGTGGTTCTCCTGAACCATTTCTGATTGAAGCAGCCTGACTTATAGATAACCATGTGTTCAGACTATGCTTTTCTTGCACTTTCCTGGGCTTCAAATCTGCTAAGAGCATGTGGGTCTAGTGTCCTAAGATCTCAGAGACTCTCCAGCTTGCCTGTGCCCTCCGCGGAACTGAAGTCAGGTTGCATGGAATTGACTTGGGGATCAGGCTTCTGTCTCCCATGTTCTCTCAGGGTTGGGCTGGAGATGTGTCAGGCTATAGTCAATGTCTCAGACCCATCCACTTAGACAGACATGAACAGGCCACTTCCTTATGTTGCTTTCTGCTTTATTTTAAAATAAAATTCTGCCAAAATTTAGCCTTTCTTTCTTTCTCTTTTGGTCTAGAAAAATTCTCTGGAGATCTGGGCAAACAGCTCCAAAAGTAAATCTTGTTTTCTGTTTCCTCTGTATCTTATCACTGTTACCTGAAGACCTCAGCAAATAGAGGAAAATAAACAATAGCAACCTCTTTGGAATCATTCCATCACAATTATACCCAACTGCCAGTAGGTCCTTGCTACCTTTTGAGAGGGTACCGGTTTGTCTCTGGTCCTCATGAAAATCTGTGTGGATTGTGACAGAAAACAGCTTGCTTTCCAGAGAACGTCTATCTCTGCAGCCATGCTATAATACTGTTCATAGCAAACCTCAGGATTAGTTTCTGCAGATATCTGAGTAATCTCAACTCCTCCTACAAGGATCTCCACATTTTCCTTCTCATCCTGAAGCCTGTATTGTCTCTATATTGTTTGTTTTATTTTCTCTTTATTTTAAATATTAAACAGAAGCAATCAAAATCACCTACCAAAATGTTTTATAAGACTATGAATGCACTTAAAATCAAAGCAAAATAACTAAATACAAAATAACGATATTCTTTCTCTGCTACATACCACACTGGAGGGGTTTATTTCCTTCTTTTATTCTGGTGCACTAAATTCAGGTACTGCTGTCTACTTAGATGCATTTTATGGGAAACTCAAGTAAGAGCCATTAGTGATTTTCTTTCCATTTCATTTTAAACAATGACTTAGTGGTTGGACATGCTTGAGTATATGGAGGTAGGGAGTTGTTCAGCAATGAATTTTTAAGATTTTTCTAAGACTTGCAAATATTTACAACATAAAGATCTCAAGAATGTAGACTGCATAAAATGCTTAATTTGCTGTACACTATGATGCTTCTCAGTCTTTTGATTTAAAAAGATAAACAACTCTGACAGCTGTTGCCTTTACTAAAACATCCTAATAGTGTATGCTGTGACTATCCAAGTTTTTAGAATTAGTTTTCCAATAAAGTGTACCTCTAGGATGGTTGTATGGTTCTTTTCTAATCAATGGAAAGTTATTTTTCTAAGTCTGCTAGAATGATGTCAGTGTTTTGTCACCAAGAAAATATGGCATAATGTGGAATTTTTGGATTAGAGAGACAAATATAAATTAAGAATGATGAAGAGAAAGCATAGTGCCCTGGTCCCTCAGAGGTATAGTTATGTACTGCAAACATGTACCAATGAAAATAAAAACTGAAAACATTAAAACACAAATTTTAATTTTATTAGAGTACACACACACATATATTATATCATAGTTATATTTGTATCATATAAGTATATATAATAGTTATATGCATTATACTACATTATATATGTTATATATTGTTATGCGATATGTATTATATATATATATATATATATATATATATATATATATATAATAGTTCCCTAATAACCACAAAATTAGTTTGACCCTCCTACTTCCCAAAACCATTTTCATTCTCAGTATTTCCTTAAAATGAAAAGGGAAGTATAACCTTTTAGAAGACTCTGAGTTCTCATCCATTTAGAGAGATTTAGAGTAACCCCGAACAATGAGGGCTTAATTCTGAACAGTGCCTGCACAGGAAGAAAGAATGGTCCCCAAAGAGATGGCCATATGCAAAGTTGAGAGAAAATCAGTTTCCAGAGAACCGCATTAATTCTTCCCCTTGCTTGTCGGTAAGCTCAAATGCAAATGCTGCCCAGTCACCTTTATTCTGCCCGTAATGCGACCCTCCCGGGTTTGCTCACAGTTCTTCCTCGTTTTATTTCTTTTGACTATTTAATCATTCATGAAAGCCTCTCTCTCCTTTGGTGCTCTCCAACTCTATAGAATCTTATCAGAGAAAGATACATTTTTAAAGCATCCAGCAATGGTTCGCATAAATTCTTTCCACTCTCAAGGATCTACTGCAGGCCGATGAGGATGCTAAACACGTTCTGACTTCATGCACCTGGAAGGTCACTGGGCAGAAAGTGATTTCACATGCAGTTTGTTCGCTTTGATATTAATTATACTCATTTTAGAAAAAGAAGCACATCTTATTGTATTTAGATTCTGTCGTCAATCACCGAACAACTTTCCTTGGCAGGAGGAATGGAATTCAGGTGGCATCTCTTGCGTTAGAGCATGGGTTTCACATTTTGTTTTTCTTACGCTGTTGACTGCAATGCTCCCAGATTTATTTTGGGGGGAGCTTTGCTCCTCATCAAACCTAAGCTGTTTTTCAGAGCCTATTGCTTCCAACAAGAGGCTCCTCTTTGTAAGCCTCCATACCTGCCTCCACGTTCTCCCCTCTCCCTCCCGTGTCCTCTTCCTTTCTCCTCCTCCTCTTCGTCCTTTTCTCTCCTTGATGTTTTTTGCAGTGACTCAGTTGCCAGAAACTAGGCATGACAAAATCCAGAGGAGGAGATGAAAGGTGGAAGGGAGGAGAGAGGATTGGGGGAAAAGAGGAACCAGGATACATCATGGAGAGGTTCAGATTCCCTATGAGGGATATGCTCATTATGTGTATCTAAATTGCAACAATAAGCTTAATAAAAAGAAACATTTGAAATAAATTCTAAGGAAAATGAAGGTTCACCCTCATAGTTGTTGAAATAATCTGATGTGATTATATATTTTAAATACAGTAAAATTAATCAAATTAAAAACAATAAATAAATGGTTGTTTTAACTCTGCGTGTTCAGCACATGAGATAGCTGGGTGTGACCCCTCTCCTCCAGCCTCCCCTCCTATGCTGGTTGCTGTTTAACTTCAGCACTGCCTGGGTCCAGTGGGCCTCGGCTTGACAACCATCTTGGGATCCCGTCAGAAGTTGTGCAGAGCTTGAAGTGTGTGCTGCTCTCTCTAGAGATAGGGTGTTAGACTGACCAATCAGAATAGAAGGCACTGTCCTCACAAGAGCAGCACTTGCTCCTGACAGATAACACCCTCACCAGAGTGCAATTTCAGCTTTAAATTCTTTCTTAGCCCTGTATGGGCAATATGACAGCAGGTTGCATGAATTTAAAAATTATGTGAAATTAAAAAGAGATATGTATATTCTTACTTTTCAGAAACAAGGCTTTATAAGCATAAATATCTTGCAGTAGTAATAGCCTTTTGATGTGTGTGTGTGTGTCTGTGTGAAGTGAGAGAGAGGGAGAGAGAGAGAGAGAGAGAGAGAGAGAGAGAGAGAGAGAGAGAGAGAGAGAGAGAGAGAAATTAGGAAAGCAATGGAAAGCCTAATATAATAATGCTAAAAAAGAAAGAATAAAATACTTTTAGTATTCATTTAGTGTTTAGTGTATTGAAAGAATGGCATTTTACCCTAATTATCTGTCTAAATTCTTTTTAATTGTTGTTATACCTTTATATTTGTATTTCTTCTTTTGATTTCTCATACTAGGGAGACTATACGATATTTGCACATGTGTGTCTGGTTTATTTCACTTATGAGTATCTGTTCAAGAGGCAACCACTTAAATATGAGTGCTTCAAGTTTATCATTCTTTATAGTGGAATAATATTCCATTGTATAAAATACCACATCTTTTTCAACCATTCCTCATCTTGGTTGTTTCCAAGATTTGGCTATCACAAATTGTGCTGCTATAAACATAGGTACACATATATCTCTTTGATATGATGTTTTCAGTTCCTCCAGAAAAATTCCCGGTAGGGGGATAACTGGCTCGAATTGGATTTCTAATCCTACTTTTTTGATCAGTCTCCACACTGATCTCCACAATGGTTGCACCAGTCTACATTCCCACCAGCAGTGGAGAAGTGTTCCCTTTTCCCCACATCCTCTTCAATGTTTGCTGTTGGTTGATTTCTTCATGATAGCCATTCTTTCTGGAGTGTCATGGAATCTCAGTATTTTTTAACTTATATTTCACAGATGGCTAGAGATACGGAGCATTTTTTTCGTATATTTATTCGTTTCTATAATTTCGTCATTTGAGAAATGTGTGTTCATCTCAGATGCCCATTTTTGGATTGGGTCTTTAAATTTGAGAGCCCTAATGTAACTTAGTTCTTTATAAATTCTAGAGAGTAGACCTTTGTCTGAGTGTTTATTAGTTAAGATTTTTTTTAAATTTGTGGGTTGTCTTTTCACTTTGTTGATAATTTCTTTTGACATGCAAAGACTTCGCAATAAGAGTGATCCAGGTTGTTAATTCTTTCAAGTGTTTCTCATGTGAATACATGTTTGTTCATGAACTCTTTGCCTACCCCTATGTCTTCAAGAGTTCCTCCTACTTTCTCTTCCAGAAGATTGGGTATTTCTGTTTTAATGTTTAGATCTTTATTCCATTTTGACGTTAGCTTAGTGCATGGTGATAGAGCTGGGTCAAGTTTTAGTTTTCTGCATGTAGAAAGCCAGCTATTCCAGCACCATTTGTTAAAGAGGATATCTTTCTTCCAGTAAGCATGGTTGGCCCCTTTGTTGAAGATCAAGTGGCTGAGCGTGTTCATAGAAGCTTCTGCATAGTCTAGTCTATTCCCTTGATCTTCAGGTCTATTTTGTTGCCAATACCATGGTGATTTTATTATAGTAGCTTTGTAGTATAATTTCAAGTCAGGAATTTTAATGTCTCCTGCCTTGTCCTTGTTGGCCAGGATTAGCTTTGCTATTCTAAGTCTTTTGTGGTTCCAAATAAATTTTAGGAATGATTTCTGTAGCACTGGGAAGTATGTTGGTGGCAGTTTGATAGGGATTGCATTAAATCTGTACAATTTTTGTAGTAAGGCCATCTTCATGATGTTGGTTCTTCCTATCCAGGAGCAGGCAATATCCTTCCATTTTCTGAAATCCTCTACTATCTCTTTTCTTAGGGTACTGTAATTTTCTGTGAAAAAGTTTTTGACTTCTTTGATTAAGTGAATTCCAAGGTATTTCATTTTCCATGGTGCTATTGTAAAAGATACTGATTTTATAGTTTCCCTTTCAGTGTGTTTGTTATCTGAGCAGAGGAATGCTATTGACTTTTGAGTATTGACTTTGTATCCTGCTATGATACTGAATTTTTGTATCAGTTCTAGTAGCTTCTTTGTGGAGGTTTTTGGGTATTCCAAATAAAGTATCATGTCATCTGCAAATAGTGATAATTTACCTTCTTCTTTACCTATTCTTATTCTTTTATTTCTCCCTCTTTTCTAATGGCTGTAGCTAATGATTACAGAACTATATTAAGTAGGAGTGGTGATAGAGGACATCCTTCTCTTGTGCCAGATCTAAGAGTAAAGAATTTTAGTTTTTCGCCATTTAGAATTATATTAGCCATTGAACTGCATATGTTAAAGGGTAATAATTGTCTTCTCTTCTGGATGGTTAACAACCTAATTTTGAAAATCAAAAATTGGAGAAATTGAAGGGCAGCCAGTTCAGCCAACATTTTTGTCAGTGAAGACTCAGGACATAGTAGAACTGTATGGTAACATCATGGAGCTCAGTTGTACCCAAATTTTCTAATCAAGTAGACTTTGGAGCCACAGAGGAATGTGATCATTGATCTATAATGTGCCTAAGAAGAGTCACATGGGGAGAAAACTTTCTCTCAGGCCTTCGCACAAAGAAAATTGGTCAAGCATTGGCCATGACTCATCCACACGGCTGACACTGAAAAGGGATCTACAGAGTGAGGTACTGGGTTACAGGATAAACCCTGAAGTGACTTGACTGACCTCATCAGATACAAAAGTTACATTTTTTATTATATAGGTCTTGTTTCATCTCACTCTTAACCATCCAGCAGAAAAGTATAAAAATGAGGTATATAAAATAAGGCCATAATAATATGCTGAGATATAAATGGCTCTAGTCAACAGCTTCTTCGAGAAACTTGGTACTATTGTGGACTGTTGCACTGTGTTGCATTGTTTCGCTGAATTCAAACACCTATAATAATTGAATGCCAATAGAATACCCTTCTCTGTAGGACTAAACAAAAAAGGGCTACAAAGAAAGGAACATTCTGCATTTGTATATACAGTACAGTTAAGATATATATGCAGTACTTTCATGTAATTCTATGAAAAATAAGACTTGTACTAATAGTGTTTGGACAGGATATCCTGTCTGTTTCTTGTACTATGGATGACTACTAGGAAGATAACAATGTAAAAAGTATTAATTATTGAAACTGTGCTATAATTCAGCTTAAAAAATAGATAGGTATCCAGCTACATTGTCTTAATTCAATAAATAGAGGCATCTGTTCTAATGGTGTTTTTATATAGAATATCATGTCTGCACCTTGTACAACAAATATTCACTATGAAAACAATATGCAATGTATTAGTTATTGAATTTACTCTAATAATTTGACTTGAAACTGTCTCATTGCTATATGTTCTTCAATAAAATTATGGAAAATAAAAAATATATTTACAAGATATTTCTTAAAGGATATACTATGTATTGGAAGGATATATTATGTATATAACTGAAAAAATGGGTTTATTATTCAATAAATAATAATGATTTCCTTTTATATTTAAAAAGAAAGAAAGGCATTGATGGACTTGAGTGAGCACAGCATAGTATTTTCTTCAGATTTAAAGTTTACACTGCACCAAACAGTGACCATGATAACATCTTTTAATAATTCAACAATTTTTTTGACAGAGCCAGGGACTGAACTCAGACCCTTTCCAGAGAAGTGCTTCTCCCCAATCCCTGTCATGATGACATCTTAAAGTGGTAGTTTTTAATTAATATTTATGCTAGTCATATGTAAGAATATGAAAACATTAAGTGAAAACAGATTGAGAAGATGCTAAATTCTGCTTACATCTCCCTACTGTAATTCTCCTGCAACTATGGGAAGCTGGGAGACAGCTTATGCATATTTTATGGGTGAAAAACACAAGGCTTACCATAATGAAGAGTGAAAGGAGACAGAAGGCCTTAGGATTTGAGGAGCTTTTGCTGGGAGACACATGCAGAGATGGCACAGGGACAGTGCCCAGGGATCTTGGCGGGATCAATGTGCCCCATAGGAACATGGGAAGTTCCTGAATTCTGTGCATTTCCACTGTGAGATTAGGGCAGACCCCAGTGTCCCTGGTGTGGTGTAGTGCAGAGAGCCAGTGGCCTCCAAGGCCTGTTCTGGTGCCTCATATTCAGGTCTGGTGGAGCCCCAGGCCTTCCCCTGATAAGGTAGAGCACGAAGGGCCGGCGGTATAGCTCAGCGGACTAAGCGCTTGCTTAGGTAAGCGCAGGGACCAGTGTTCGATCCTTCGTTCCCCCAGCCGCGCCGGCCCCGCCTTCGGGTGCGCTGAGCCGGCGATGCAATCCGGGCGCGGTGGCGCGCGCCTGTAATTCCAGCACATGGGAGGCAAAAAGCAGGAAGATCGCTATGAATGTGGGCTGCATGCATAGTGAGACCCTGCACCAAAAAAATAGAAAAAGACAAAAAAAAAAAAAAAAAAGGTAGAGCACGAATACATGTAGCTCTGCATCTCTGAGATCACTTTTCTATTTCCTTTCCCTTCCTGGTAGGAGGCTCCAGTTCCTCCCTTCCTGACACAACCTTAGACATGATTCAAGGTGCCCTACTCCTCACCCAAGGTGGGTTTCACTGCCTCAGCCTTCTGGGTGCAGCCTTCTACTCCTCAAGTGGCCTTGCTCTGTAAGATACCAACATGCCCTTGGACAGCTCCCCTTCAGGGAATCCATCACTCATTGGCTGCCATCGCTTAGCACTAAACGTACAGAGCCACACAACCAACGCATTTGAGAAGCAAGGGTTCAAATGCTAGTCTTTCAGATTCCTTTGCACAAAAGTTTAGCCATTAGGCAATGTTCGTAGCATGGCCCAATGTTTTTCATAGATTTGGATATACATCCAAGCTTATTACTATGGCAGAACCTTGTCTAAATACTGGAGATATCATCAGTAACAAGAGAGCCGTCATCTTTTATCTTCTAAGCTTATTAGTTAAAAGACAAGAACATCAATCATTGTAGTTTCTAAGCAAAAAGGACTACTCCCACTTTCTCTTGGTTTATGTTGTGTGACATGCTGGAATACACTACTAATGCACCTCGTAATTATGTTTAGAATGAAATCCAAACCAGAATACAGTTTGCACGTCTGTGCTGTTGAGGCCCTTATTATCCAAATCTTATCTCACACAGCTCTCCTTAGGTCTGTTTGTTCTGCCAACTCGCTGTAGTTCCTCAAATTGACAAAGCCCCCTCCTGACTTTGGAAATGCTCCTCTTTCTAAGGTAATATTTCTCCATGTACTCTTCTCCAAAAGTTTTCTCATCTTTTGGGTCTCTGGCCCAAACAGCCCAAGATGAGAAGTCTTACACGGCCTCCAAGACAAAACAGATGCTTCCAAAATCACCTTCATTCTCCTGTTTCTTACCATTGAAGAAAATTTGCAGTAACTGTGTGAATTCATCTATTTGCCTAACTTTCAGAGAAATTTCAGCAGAACACAGGCTTCTCTGTTTACTATTCTATCTCAAGAGAATTCCAAAATGTCTCGCAGAGAACCACTCCATGAATATTTTCTGAATGTGTAAATACTATTGACAATTACAATAACAGGTATGTACAACCAGAATTTAATCTATGCCATGCCCTTGTGTAACTGCTCACAGTAACACATAAGTCAGAACTACTTGTTTTCATAAGAACACTTTGCTCATAATTATAAAATATAAATCTTAAATTAAAGAAGAACTCCAAGTGTAGAAACCTTCAGTCCACCTAAGTCAACTCCCCTGTTACACCTAAAACATCCACACACAAGTATTTTTACACAGTTTCAGTAGTGGATCTGAGTGTCGGTAAGTCCACATTTGTGGACTTGAGTGGGTGTTCTGAAGAATGACCATATAGAATTTCTCCTTCATAGATCAGAGGCAGTGCATCATGAGGCTCAGGAACCCAGCACTCATCTCCATTCTCAAAGACTTGTAGGAAGCCAATATACAAGATAATGGAATTTAAATAAAGTACGCATTTGGAGAAAGCAACCAGTGCTGTGAGTTCCCTCCAGCCACAGCCATGAGGGGGCATCTTTCCTCTAATCTAAAAGCCTACTCTAAGAAGAGCATCTAATGTCTCCCCTCTGAAGATTCCTGTACAAGAAAAGGAGAGCTTACATCTGATAAGGCATTGCATTCCTGTAAAAGACAGGCTATAGGCACCCCTTGCATTGGGCTAGATGTGAACCATGTACAAGGTGGGCAGGTATGGTGCCTGCGGGGTAAGAGGGGAGCAAGGATGTCTAGGCTAGGAGTGAAGGCTGTGTGCTGTGAAATGCCTAACAGTGAACAGACCTAAAACTGGCCTACACAGGACACACTGTTCTATCATCCAGCAGGACTCTCACAATTCCTAGGGGCAGGTTTTCTCAAGAGCCTGCAAAGTACTCTGGGAAGGAAAGAAACTAAGGCAGATAACTGGCTCAGAGGAAACAATGTTGGGCTGCTTTCATCTTGGCAAGTGAAACCTTTGCAGGTTCCAATTTAACCTCCTGGTTTCACAGAAGGAAATGTTGATAAGGATGTCCCTTATCTTATAGTGGTTTTCGTGTTGCCGTGGAAATGATTTCATTATACATTTTTGGATTTGGGGTATGGCATGGTTCTATCCCTTTACCAAAGTGTGTACGCATGTGTGTAAGTGCAATTTAGTGGGCTCCAGACACAGTAAGTGAGCATTGAGACCTCTCTCTTCCTGTCTCCCACTTAAATCCTAGTAGTTAGTAAGACTCAATGTAAAAAACAAAACTCAAATAGCACTATCTTATTTTATGGCTCAAATTGTTCTCCTCTGCTCAGATTTTGCAAGCTGTATGAAGTCTAATCATGCAGGAGTACTGGCAAGGAAGGAATACAGATCTGCATAGAAATCTTGGATCTCTTAGCTGAGTGGAAGAGAACTTGTTTCACAGCCTGCACATCTCAACGTACCATTCTGCCTGGTGCCCTTAGGGAGGGTGCTGCTAGTGTTGGCTCTGCCAAGTGGGAACCCTGGTGTGGCGCGAAGATGCTTAACATTTGCGCTGCTTAGAATCGAGGCATCTGGACGATATTAGGTTTTGAATGTGGCTCTATGCTTATTGATCATGACACAGCAGACAACTAGCCAGCTCCTCTAAATCTCATTTTCTTTATTTCTATCACTGACTTAAGTGCATCTTTCTCAGAGGTTCTCCTTTCAAAGATGTGCTGCTTGAAATCACTTAGCTGACATAAGCTGCAGGTTTTAACATTGTAACTGCTGGCATTACCCCATTTCTCCTACTTTGTGCTCCATGTCGGTAAGGTAGGAGCATGACTCCTGCTTGGCCATGTCTAGGGCCATCATGCAGGGCCTTGGTAAGTGGGAAAGAGCCAACAAATCACTCCTGGGCTCACACAGTAGTGAATGTGGCAAATTGCCTTGTGTGGGAAGCAGGACCCTTAAGGGCTATGACAGTTTCACAATGGCTGATATTGCTCCTGATGATCCAACAGGCCTGTCTTAGAATTTATAGAAAGCAAAACCCATGACCTTGTAATACTTCAAAGAGAAAGAAAAGCAAGTAACACAAGATTTTGTGTTCTTTATAACTTGAATATATCCGCAGTTCTTTACTTGGGATTGCACCCTGACCTTCGAATCAAAAGTGAAGAGCTAATAAAATACTTTCTTCTATGTCTAACAATAGTGAGATTTTTAAGAAACCTGAAATAAGGTACAGTGAAGTAAACTGACCCTGGCTCTTTGTACCTGACTCTGATGGCCTCACAAACCCAAGGTTTCCATGGCAGCCATAAAGATATTCACAAATATAAGACCATATCTCTTACTCTCTGCATTATGGGACTGCAAATTCTCAAAATCTAGTGTCCAATGTCACTATTAGAAAATGGAGCCGGGCGTGGTGGTGCATGCCTGTAATCCCAGCACTCGGGAGGCTGAGGCAGGAGGATTGTTGTGAGTTCGAGACCAGCCTGAGCTACAAAGTGAGCTTAAGGCCAGCCTGAACTGCATAGTGAGACCCTGTCTCAAAAAGACAAAAAAAAAAAAAAAAAAAAAAAAAAAAAAAAAAAAAAAAAAAAA
>PVKA01005499.1:0-89942 GCA_004027165.1 Ctenomys sociabilis
AACAACCAAGATGTCCATCACATGAGGAATGGTTGAAAAAGATGTGGTATTTCTATATAATGGAGTATTACTCAGCTATTAAGAATGAGAAGTTTGAAGCATTTATACTGAAGTGGATGCCACTTGAACATATACTCATAAGTGAAATAAACCAGACACACATGTGTAAATATCATATAGTCTCCCTAGTATAACAAGCAAAAAACAGACATACAAAAGGAAACGTACAACAACTAAAATCAATTGAGTCAGATAAGGCAAAGTGAATGGCATATGCTGCAGGATACTAATCAGCTTTTCTTCTGGATGGTTAACCACCTAAGATCCCAAGTCAGAGTTGGAGAAATAGAAGAGCCACAAGGCCAGCCAACATTTTGGCCCTAGCCTTTCAAGGTCAGTGAAGACTCAGGACATAGGAGAACCTGTACTGCAACATCATGAAACTCAGTTGAGCCCCAAATTTTCTGAACAAGGAGATTATGGAGGTACAGAAGAAAGAGATCAAATTTCTATAATGTGTCTCGGGAGAGTCACATGGAGAGAAAACTTTCTCTCAGGCTGTCACAGAGAGCAAACTGGTCAAGCATTGGCCGTGACTCATCCACATGGATGACACAGACATAGGATCTACAGAAGAAGGTACAGGACAACAACATAAACCCTGAGGGGACTTCACTGACCTCATCAGAAACATAAAGTACATGTGTTGGTATACAAATCTTGCTCTATCTAGGTCTTAACCATCCAGCAGAAAAGTATAAAAATGATCTATACAATGTGAGGCCATAATAATAAGTTGAGCTGTAAATGGCTATGGTCGACAACTTCTTCAGATAACTCACTATTGTTGTGGAATTCTGGACTGTGTTAAATTGTGTCGTCGAATTCAGGCACCTAAATTGGTTGAGTGACACTGGAGTGCCCATCTTTGACAGGTGCAGACAAAGAAATGGGTATAGAAATGTAGAATCATGATGTGTGTGTATGGACAGTACAGTTGGGATAGATACGCCTTGCTTCTACATAATTCTATGAGAGGCAAGATTTGCACTAATGGTGGTTGGGCAGGATATTATGTCAGCTTCTAGTACTATGGACAACCACAAGAAAAATAACAAGGTAGAACGTATTAATTATTGCATCTTTGATATAATTCAGGTATAAAAATAAAATATGCAAACAGCTGCACTGTTTTAATTTACTGATAAGAGACATCTGCTATAATAATGTCTGTAAATACAATATCATGCATGCACCTTCTATCATACCAACACATTATGAAAACAGTTTTCAATGTATTAATTTATCAAATCCATCTTGTCAAGGTATCTTAAAACTGTCTTATTGATATTTGTACTTCAATAAAATAAAAATCTAAAATAAAATAAAGAACTCTAAATAACCATAATTAAATTAAAACTACACCTAGACGCATAATAAAGATCCCAGAAATAGAGCAAAGGAACAAACTGTTTATAGCTGCTAAAGTAACAGATTACCTATAATTGAAAGCCCATAAGAATCATGATAGATTTCTCAACACAAACCATCAAATCAAGAAGATTTTGAAGTATTTGAGGTCCTGAAAGAAAACTATTTAAGCCCAGATTGATGTATCCTGCAAAACTTTCTACCAAATTTAATGGAGAAATAAGAACTTCCATGACAAGAACAATTGAAGAAATTCGTGACCATGAAACAAACCCTACAAAGAGTACTGATAGATATTCTAGAAAGAGACAGAGGGGAACACAACTGCAAGAAAAACAACAGAAAGGAACCACCAAGCAGAATAAGAAATTAAACAGAGGGAAAATGTAGGAAACCTACAGCAGAAAAATAGCATGACAAAGATCTGCCAATACATATCAGTTGTAACCATGAATGTAAATAGGGTCAATTCAACAATCAAAAGAAGCAAACTGACAGTGTGGGTCAATAAACAAAATCCAACATATGCTGTGCACAAGAAATACATTTAACTCAAAAAGAAATTCATAGGATGAAATTCAAAAGATGGAAAACAATATTCCATTTGTCAGGAACTCAGAGAAAAAGCAGGGATAGCTATCCTTTTGCTGACAATGTCAAGTTCAAACCAAGAATGATTTAAAGAGTTAAAGAAGGTCATTACATATGTGTTAAGGGAAATAAAACTACAAGAGGAAGAGATAAGAATCATAAATATATGTTTGCACCCAATGTGGGAGCACCCAACCACATAAGACAAATTTTGACTCACATTAGAAATAAAATGTGCAATAACACAATTGTAATGAGGGAATTTAACACCTCACTGCCACGAAGAGATAGATCAACTAGATGAAAAGTCTGCAAAGAAATAACAGAACTCATGAAGAAATAGACTTAGTAGGCAACTACAGAGTGCTCCATCCGACAAAATCAGAATACACATTCTTCTCAGCTGCACATGAGATGTTCTCCAAAATAGACCATATACTTACACATAAAGCACGATTAAGTGAATGCAAAGGAACTGAAATTATCCCATGCATATGATCTGAACATGGTGCAGTGAAACTGGAAAGAATTGACGAAAAAGGAAAACTCCATAAACACATGGAAACTAAATAATACTCTCCAGAATAATCAATGAGTCACGGAAGAAATTAAGCAAAATTTGAAATCAAATAAAAATGCATATACAACTAGCCAGAACCTGTGGGATACACTGAAAGCTGTGGTGTAAATTTATGGTGGTAAATTATCACATAATTTACCAGAACAAGCCCAAGTAAATAATTTTATGGTGCACATTAAGATCCTAGACAAAGAAAAGCAAATCAATCCTGAAGCCCCAAAATGGCAGGAAATTATAAATATCAGAGCAGAAATTAATGCAATTGAGATGAAGAAAATTCTACAACGATTTAGTGAATTGAAGAGATGGCGCTTTAAAAGAATAAATAAAATTGGTAAACAACTAGTCAACCTTATCAAAAAAGGGAAAGAAAAAAATCAAATTCATTCAATAAGGAATGCAAACAGTGAAATCACTACAGACCCTATAGAAATTCAGATGATCATCAGTATCTACTTCAGAAAATCTTTATTCTCACAGGATAAAAAACACGGAAGAGATAAACAGATTGCTAGATACATATGAATTACCAAAGCTGAATCAAGAAGACACAAAATTCTGAACTGTCCAATATCAGTGAATGAAACTGAAAATGTAATTTAAGAAACCTACCAACAAAGAAAAATCCAGGTCCTGATAGATTCACAGCTGAATTTTACAAAAAATTTAGAGAAGATTTAATTCTAGCTCATCAATGAAATTTAAAGGAACCTGCTCTCCTAAACTCATCTCTGGAGGCAAAAATCAGGGAAAGACCCAACCAAAAAAAGAGAACTATGGTCCAATCTCCATAATGAATATAGACGCAAAAATCCTCAATAAAATACTAGCAAACAGAATGCAGCAAATCATTAAGAAGATTATACATCATGACCAAGTGAGACTCAACCCAAGAATGCAGCGATAGTTGGCAAAATATGTAATAGATGCAAATCCATATATGTAATACACTGCATCAACAGAGCCAGTGACAAAAATCACATAATCTTCTCAACAAGAAGAAAAAGTATTGCTACTCGGCCTTTTGGCTAACATCAAGTGAAGAAGAAAAAGCTTTTGAGACAATCCAACATTCATTCATGAAAAAGTCCTACAAAATCAGAATTAATGGTCTTTCCCTCAACATGATAAAAGCAATCTATGACAAAGCAACAGCCAGTATCATACTAATTGGGCAAAAACTGAAAGCCTCCACTTCAAAATCAAGAACAAGACAAGGATGTCCACTGTCACTATTTGTATTCAGTATAGTTCTGGAAGCATTAACCAGAGCAGTTAGGAAGCACAGAGAAATAAAATAAATAACAACTGGGAAGAAAAAGAGTGAAATTATCTTTATTTGCAGATTACATGATACTCTACATAGAAGACCCAAAAAGCTCCACCGAGAGACTGGTAGATTTAATAAGAAAATTCAGTAGTATAGCAGGATACAAAGTCAACACTCAAAAGCATATCTATACACAAACAATGAATGCACCAAGAGAGAAATTAGGAAAACCACACCTTTTACAGTAATATCTTTTTAAAAAGAAAACTTAGAAATCAATCTTATGAGGGAAGTAAAAGATGCATACAGTACAAGTCACAGTACTCTGAGGTCAAAAAGGATTTCAGAAAATGTAATGATACTCTTTGTTCCTTGTTTGGAAGAATGAACACTGTGAGAAATGGCCAGACTTCCAATATTGTTATACAGGTTCAATGCAGTCCTGATTAAAATACCATCAGTACACCTCACAGATCTAAAGAAAACATTCCTAAAACTCATCCAGAACCAGAAGATGCCTACAACAACTAAAACAATCCTAGAAAACAAAGAGAAGGCAGGAAGCATCACAACCCATGACTTGAAATTATACTACAAATCTACGGTTATAAAATCAGCATGGTACTGGCAAAAGAACAGACCTGAGGATCAATGGGACAGTTAGAAAATGCAGAGACAACTACAAACACTCAGCAAACTTCAACAAAGGGATCAAACTTGGTCATTGGAAGAAAGATAGGGTCTTTAATAAATAGTGCTGGAAAACCTGGCTTCCCATATGCTGAAAGCTAAATTTAGACACATGTCTATCACCATGCCCAAAACTACAGCCAAAATGCATCAAAGATTTAAAAATTACAACAGAAACACTAAATCTTCTTAAGGAAAAATTAGGTAAAAATCTTATGGACATAGTGGTAGGTAAAGAGTTCATGAACAAAAACAAATTGTGCAGGAAATATTTCAAAGAATCAACCCCTTGATGTTAGCCAGAGGTATTTGTGAGATAGATGTGGAGAGATAAGGGACCTTTTGAGCCACAGTCCTGACCTCGCAGAATGGATTTAAAATTTTTAGAATAGCCTATGGGACAACAGTCCAAGTATGAACAAGATACAGTGCCTTAAAGAATGGTATGCTCTGGGCCTTGTCCTCCCAATATTCATATTAATTACTTATATCAGCCATGAAGTTAGTCATGTCACAGACCACTCTGCCTTGCCCTATTCTTTCCCCATGCTCTACAGGAATTCTTGTATAGATGTCCTTCTTTTGTCCTTTATCCTTGCTTCTTGGTTCTATCAATATGAAGTCATAGAAGCTTCAGTTCAAGGCTATCTTTAGGAGACTCTCAAACTAAGGAGTATCAGTTAAAGCAGCATCTCAGGAATGTAAACTGGATAGTGATTCTCAGTAATCGCTTATCCTTTGCATTTCCACAGTCATAAACTATAACAGAAAAGGACTGAAGCATCATGAAGTTATACTTGCTTTGGAATTACAATAACATTCTTCACTGAGGATCTGGCCAATTCCTTTACAAATAGAGTCCAGACTTGAAACTTGATTTATGTCTAAATGTTAGGCTGTAAATTGCAACGTTTTCCCTCAGTCTCTGTTCACTCTTGCTCTGATTTACACAGATCAAGACATGCGTTCATCTCCTCTACCCCACAAGATGCTCCGCTCTAACAGCCATTGTAACCAAGACACAGACCTTAGTTGTATATGGCTCAGAATAATTTGAATGTATGTGGAGCTCTGTCTGTATAATTTGATTTAAATATGCTACAAAATAAGTGAGCCTATAAGAAATATGCTTTATCAATGAACGTTTTAAAAAATGAGTCAAAGAGGTAATTATATATTATCTAACCAATCATTGAACAAAAAGATTGTTTATAGGTCCAAAATTATCTCTTTGTGTTTATATGCTGGAATGATCTTTTACTAGTCTTTTTCTCTCAAATATAGTTATTAATTGTGTATCATCCATGGAAAATATGCTAATATTGTTATTAAATATTAGCAATGCCATACATTTTCAGAGTTGTTTGTACTGAAACAACAAAAATCTTCCTCCCTCTGGCTACAGTTCTCGCATATCATTTAAAGTTGATTATATCATTAGTTATGACCCTGCATCTTCTTCTATATTCCCATAAGTCCTAGCTTTCAATGACTCTCAAAGTCTGTTTCTGTTCTTTACTGATAACCAAAACTATATACCTTAATTAAAATATGAAGAAAAATGTGAACAATAATTTGGGGTTTTTTGACAATTTAAATTTATCATCCGGAGCTTTTATTTTAAAAATATGGAACAGTTTTAATTTTTAAAATATAGAATAAGATGTCCTTTAGCCATGTCTTTCTCCTGAACACTCTAGGCCATATTCACTGCATTCTTAGAATGTGATCTCTGCACTGCTGCCTTACAAACACTAGCACCAGCCAGGACAACAGTGAAGGACCCAGGCAGAGGCCCGCCTAGGTAAAGTGAGAAGAATGGTCTTATTTACAGGCACAATGTCTGTTCCTTAATCAGCATGGATCATGTATGACCTATGTCAGTCAGAGACAGGAAAAGATATCAATCAGATGTCTTTGACATCACAGATAGCCTTGAAAGCCCACAGGAGATAAGGTGCAGTCTCCTTTACAATTGCCTGAGCCTAAGGAGGGAGTGCCCACCCCGGGTGCCAGCAGCAGACAGAGAGCGCATAGAGACACAAAGGATTTCTAAAGCTGAGCATCATGGAAGATCTGAGATCTTTAATCTCAGATCTCTGGAAGGTGGAGGCAGGAGAATCACAAGTTCAAGTCATTTGGGCAACTTAGTGACTTATCAAGAACATGTCTCAAAATTTCAATTTAAAAAAAACAATGGTGGTTTTATAGCTCAGTTCGAAGGCACCATGTTCAATCTCTAGTAGGGAAAAAGAAAAGAAAAATGAAAGATGCCTAAAGCATACGAATGCCCCTGCTGCTGTACAAGAAGGTAGTACCATGGCCAAAGCATTTATAGATGGAAAACAATCTATAAGTAGTTGAGTGCCAATGTCAGTAGATTACCTGGAGCCCTAACTTGCTGCACTGAACATGAATAAGAGCCATTCCCAAACCAGTGTACTAGAGCTATTCAACCAGTCCAGTCTGTGCAATTCATTGATGTACTGCAGCTGAAGAACACACCATGAAAACCAGTTGTTAGCATCTATGCCCTGTCTTCACGATAACATCACATTTGAAGCTTGAGATTGGCCACCAAAAAACAGTATTTCCATGGGGGAATTAGAATGTTTTATATGGATTTCTTAGGACTGGTTAAGAAACATCTATCCGCACACTGCTGGCATGATCCAGTGAAACATTCTGATGATTAGCAAAAGTGGGCCACT
This sequence comes from Ctenomys sociabilis, assembly GCA_004027165.1. Lineage (NCBI taxonomy): Eukaryota > Metazoa > Chordata > Mammalia > Rodentia > Ctenomyidae > Ctenomys > Ctenomys sociabilis. Next base: position 7,274 of record PVKA01005499.1, read on the forward strand.
TGCCTGGCTGTTCCCCTGTACTGGGCACTGGCCACAAGGCTCCAGGTAGGACAACCCAAAAAGCAGAAGTCTTTATGTTGCAGGTGAGTGCAAATCTGGTAGGTTCAATACACAGCACAGCGAGTCAGATATTTTTGTAAGTGGTAAAATGAAAGGTGAAGCCCCCCACCACAGGCCTAGCCTTACAGTTTTAGGGCATGGGTCTGGATAGCAGTTGCAGTTACAACTGGCCTCAGATTCAAACAAATACCTTTTACATTACCGGAAGGATACTCCAAGGCATGGAGACCATGGCAGGAGCTCCGCTTTTCACACCTAATGGTAATAATGAGCGTCATAATTTTCAATTGATCAGGCACTCTAGGTGGTAACCCTAAGTATATTGGTCATCGTGATATCCATGGCCCCCTGAATCCTGGCAGTTAAGCACCACCATCTGATCTCTAAACTTCACATCAGACTATGTCCACTGCTATCCAGGAAGCTATTTCTGTAATATCTCCTGCCACCTCCATGGCTTATCCAGGACAGCCATCAATGAACTGCTAGACTGATGGCTTTGTTGCCACCTTATTGCCAAAGACTTTGGTGGAAGGTATGTCCTCAAGGCCTCCTTGAGAAGCCTAATTTTGATGTCTTCTGGCTTCAACTACCAACCCCAGAAATCTACTTTCTGTGCACTTTTTTCTAACATCTACTATAGCAATTCAGGCATTTCAATCCTACTCATAAAGGCCACCATTTCTTGGTAGCTTCTAAGAACCCCACTGTGTAGCACTGGTTTGCATCATCTCCTAGAGATGTTGATGTTGATCTCCATATTCCAAGACAGTACTCACACATTAATAAGCTCACTGTATGTTACCAAATAGGATAGGTCTATTACTGAGTTTTCAATTGCTTGTTAAATCATCTGTTTTTCATTATCTGTCCTCAGGGTATCAACATGATTCACTAATAAAAATACAGTTATGTTTGTATTTATTATTCTCCTAGTTAATTTCAAACTCGTGAAGAGCTACATTAGGCCAAGGAGTGTATACTATCCCACTTTACCTTCAAAGTACTGTGCAGACATATATGGTCATTCAGACTGCCCTCTAGTGCTCTGCTCTGCCTGTCTGTGCATCACTTGCTAGAGTGGTGAGAGAAGTAGCTTCTATTTTAGCCACTGGCTTTCTTAGACCACTTCTGTCACCAACTGCTGCAGATTAGGTTTCCCAGAAACTAATACCAACAATGTGGAATATAAAAAAAAAAATTGTTAGGAAAAAAGACCTATGAAGAAGAGGGAGGAGGCACCACTGCTCAGGAGAAAGTTCCAGACTATGAAGACAACCTGACACAATCTCTGCCAGACTAAATGGGAGGTCCATGGCTAAGACTGCCAATTAAAGCAATCCAACATTAGGCAGAAATGGCTAAAAGTGTGTGATGTCAATTTGAATAAGGCAGATCCCAAAAGAGCTACCAGCTGGAGCCTGTTAGCTAACCGCAGCTCTACATAAAGTGAGTTCTCTGCTGCAAGGGGATCTGATTAGTACATTTCCAAATCTGCCATAGGCATTGGTAAGTATACAAAAGTTAATCAATTTAACTATTAATAAATTTAATAACCTTGCTAAAGTAAACTGAAATATGGTTTCTAAGGGCAATCAACATAAGAAAAATTCAATGTATGATTTTAACTCAGTCATAAAAAAATAGAGAACAAACAGAAACAGAGTATAACAAATACAATAAAATACTGAGATATAACTGAATTTTAATTGAATGAAAGTAAATGTTTTAATTTTGAATGAAAAGTTGAAGACTTCAGTTGAAGTTTAAAAATTATGGATGGCAAAGAGTCATCCATTTATAGCAAAAAAAATGAAGTCATAGACAAAAGATATAACAGAAAAATATGAGCCAAAATACAGGTAGGAAATCTAAATAGCAACTTCAATATTCTTAAGGATGTTGATAAATTTTTTAATTAATTTTATTGAAAAACAAATAGCAATGAGAGTTTCAAAACAGTTTAGTAGAACAGTTACAATAATTAATACATTGTATATTGTTGACTTCATAGTAGTTATTCACAGTACAAGATGCAGATATGATATCCTGTCCAAGCACTATTAGTATATATATATACTAAAATAGTATAATATATATACTAAATTAGTATATATATATACTAAAATATAAAATAAATCATATTTTATATATATAAAATAATTTCACTACAAAAAATAGTCCTTCATTTATATCCCCCTTTTTTGTTTAGTTTTGTCAGAGATGGTATTCCATTGCCATTTAAATAATGTAGGTGCATGAATTCAGCAAAATAATCCAATATAGTCCAGTACTCCATAACAGCAGTAGAACTGGCAATGTCAGAAGTTGTTGAATTGAGCCTTTTATAGCTCAGCATATTAATATGGCTTTACTTTTTATACCTATTTTTTATACTTTTCTGCTGGATAGTTAAGACCAAGATAAAGCCAGACCTATATAACAAGAAATGTAACTAGTGCATCTGACAAGGTCAGTCAAATCCCCTCAGGATTTACCCTGAAACCCTGTAAAGCAGTTTGTAGCTCCTTTGTCAGTGTCAGTCCTGTAGATAAGTCATGGCCGTTGCTTGACCAATTTTTGCTCTCTGTGAAAGCCTGAGAGAATAATGCTTAATGATGTTAAATTTTAATACATTATGCACCAATTAAAAGAGTACTAGTACCCAAAGAGCAGTACTTTGTCAAAATTAAAGTATAAAATGACCATGAAAATCTATATGTATTGCAAAACTGTGTTTAAATAAATACAGTACAATGGTTGCTTATGAGAAGTAGATGAATAAAATGTAAGATCTGGATAAAAGGGAATAAATTAATGAACAAACTGGAAGTGTTCACAAGGACCAGCTATGCTAACATGGCTTTAGCAGAGGAGAATGATTAACTTAGCCCTCTGCCCTCAGTTACTGATGCTACTTCTCCTGATTCAGAGAATGTAGAATTACTGCAGCACCAATTAACAAAGCTCTGTCCCTGAGCAGGCCTGGAAAGAGAAGACGAGGCAGATGCAGCTTAATAAGAAAATCATGGTAGCCATGCATTTTCAGCATACCACTGAAATAGAAACCATAAACATAAGTAGATTCAAGTAGATATCTGGGAAAATAAAAAATTCCACTGAAAGTATGTTCAGCAGAATGAGTGTGAGGACAGGATCTCAGATATAGAAGACAGGCTTGCAATTAGTGATCATAAGAAAGATTTCCTTAAAATTGCGAGGGACCATGAGCAATCAATGCAGCAACTGCTAGATGAGGCAAAGAAAAATAACAAGATTGACCAAAGCCAATGAAAAATAAGGAGATAGCACAAATGATATTTAAAAACTATTCACAGATGTCATAGCAGAAAATTCCCTCATACTGGTTAGGTAGAGCACAGGGACTGGGGTTCAATCCCCCACATGCAGTGCCAGCCCCACCCCTGGGGGGGGCTCTGAGAGGATGACTGAGACTGGGTGCAGTGGCATGTGCCTGCAATCCTAGCACCTGGGAGGCTGAAAAGAGGAGATCCACTACAAGTCCAATCTACGTAGTGCGACCCTGGAAACCCTGCTATAAATGCATTAGAAAAAAAGAAAAAGAAAAAAGAAAATTTCACTGATAGGGAAAAAGAATTTGACATTCCCATAAGTGTGATGCATATATAACTGCAATTAGCCCCATTCAAAAAAAGAAAGTTCTGCAGGCAGGCATATCATAGTGAAGACTACAAAAATTCAACACAAGAATAGAATCTTAAAAGCTGTTAGAAAAAGAAACAAATCACCTACAAAGGAAAGCCCATCAGAATCGCAGCTGACTTCTCAACACAAACTCTTCAGTCAAGAAAAGTTTGGAGCAAAGTATTCAAGATCTAAAGGAAAGTAACTTTCAGCCAGATTGACTACCTTCAAACCTCATGGAGAAATAAGAAAATTCCATGACAAATAACATCTGAGGAAATTTATGACAATCAAACCAGCACTTCAAAGTGTTTTGAAGGACATTCTAAGAAAGACATAACCAGGACTAAAATTCTATGAGCCCCAACAGAAAAAATCCACCAGACAATGCAAACAAACTGGGGGAGCAAAAGGGGAGAAAAGTCAACCACAGGAAAAAAAAACATGACAAAGATAATCAATACAATATTAATTACAATCATCAATGTTGATGTTCTCAAGTCAGCCACCAAAAGACAGAGACTGGCAGAATGGATCAAGAAGCATTATCCAACAATATGCTATATACAAGAAAAACACAATTCAAGAAGAAATTCATAGAAATTTAGTTCTCTTTGCCATCTTGCAAGATGGTGAGTGAAAAAACTGAGAAGCTAGACACTAAAGAGAAGAAACCCAAAGTAAAGAAGGCTGCTGCCAGTGGTATTAATAAAAAGGGTCAGGTGAAGAAGACAAAAATAGTCCAAGAAGGGGCAACCCCACTGCAGCAGAAATCCTGTCCTGGTTAGAGGAATTGGTGGATACTTCCAATCTGCTATGTATTCCAGAAAGGCTTTGTACAAGAGAAAGTACACAGCTGCTAAACCAAAGGTTGAAGAGAAAGTTCTTGCTACAATCACAAAACCGGTTGGTGGGAACAAGAATGGAGGTGTCCAGTTGGTTAAGCTTCAAAAAGTGCCTAGATACTACCCTACTGAAGATGTGCCCCAAAAGCTCTTGAGCCATGGCAAAGAAACCCTTCAGTCAGCATGTGAGGAAACTTTGAGCTAGCACACTCCTGGTACCATCTTCATCATACTCACTGAGTGTCACAGAGGCAAGAAGAATGGTGTTCCTGAAGCAGTTGGCCAGTGGCTTGCTACTTGTAAGTGGGCCTCTTAGCCTTAATTGTGTTCCTCTACGAAGAACACACCAGAAATTTGTCATTGCCTTCTCTACAAAAATTGATATCAGCGATGTGAAAATTCCCAAACACCTCATTGATGCTTACTTCAAAAAAGAAGCTGCAGAAACCCAGACACCACGAGGGCGAGATCTTCAACACCAAGAAAAAGAGATGCCAGATTTCAGAGCAGTGCAAGGTGGATCAGAAAACAGTGAACTCACAGATTTTAGCAAAAATCAACCTGTTCCTCAGCTCTAGGTCTACTTGTGATCTGTTTTTGCTCTGACAAATAGAATTTATCTTCATAAATTACTGTTCTAAATTTCTTACAAAGAACCTAATCAAATAACTGATACATTTAAAAAAGAAATTCACAGACTAAAAAAGTCAAAGGATAGAAAACAATGCTCCACACAACAGGAACCCAGAAAAAAGCAGAGGTAGCTATTCTAGTTGTAAACACAGTGAATTCGTTTCTAAAATTTATTTTACTTATTTATTTGGTATCAGAGATTGAACTCAGAACCTGGCACTTACTTACCAGGCAGATATTAATGCCAGGGAGCTGGCCCGACAAAGTGAATTTCAAGCCAAGAGTGATTAAAAGAGACACAGAAGGTTACTATATCTAGAGATACAATCATTAATACATATGCAAAAAATAACTGCAGCCAAATGTAACAATATTAACAGACATGAAAAATCACATAAGCACTAATTCAATTGTATTGGGAGATCTCAGTACCACTGTCACAAAAACACAGATTAATATGACAAAAAAGAAAAAAAAACAACAATGAAATAGTAGAACTGAACCAAACTTTTGAACAAATAGACTTAGTGGATGTCTACAGAGTGATCCACTGCACATCAAAATACACATTCTTCTCAGCTACACATGGGATGTTCTCTAGACCACATGCTTAAGTAAATGCAAAGGAATTGAAGTTATTCAGTTTTATGAGACCACAGTGCAATGAGCTTGGAACTCAGTGGCAAAAGAAACCCTAAAAACTTCATAAATATATGGAAATTAAATAGCACTCTCCCGAATCACCAATGGGTCACACATTAAAAAAAAAATTAGACAATTCTTACAGCTAAATGATAATGATAATGTAGCATAATTGAATTTATGGAACACAAGAAAGCAGTTCTAAGAGAAAAATTTGTAGCAGTGAATACTCCTATCAGGAGAACAAAGCAAGTGCAAATAAACATCAGACTTCTATAAAAAGAAGAGAGGGCTAAGCCAAAAAATCTTAGGAAGTTATAAAGATCAGAGCTGAAATTAATGCACTGGAAACTAAGAAAACAATACAAAGAATCAATGAACTGAACCAGAGTTGATTTTTATCAAAGATTAAATAAAATTGACAAACCCTAATCCAACCTTATCAAAAATGGTGAAAAAAGATTAAAATTGGCACAATCAGAAATGCAACAGTAAAATCACAATGCATCTGCAGAAATCCAGAAGATCCACTATACTTACTTTGAGAACTTGTATTCTAATAAGAGGGAAATGGACAGCTCCCTAGATACATATGAATTACCAATGTTGAATCAAGAAAATATAAAAACACTAAATAAACCAATATAAATCAATGAAATTGAATATGCAATTAAAAACCTACAAACAAAGAAAAGCCCAGGCTCTGAAGGATTCATTGGCAAATTCTACAAGAAATTTAGAGAAGACCTATTACCACTTTTTCTCAAACTCTTGAAAGGGTGTTGAATGAAAGGGAGGCAGTAGTCTCAAATTCATTTCTGGAGGCAAGCATTACTCTCACACCAAAGAGAAAAATCCAGCGAAGAAAGAGAATGACAGGCCAATCTCACTAAAGAACATAGATGAAAAAAATCTTCAATAAGATACTGGCAAACAGAATACAGCAAACCATTAATAAGATTATATGCCATGACCAAATGTGATTGATCCCAGGGGTGGTTCAACATATGTAAATCAATAAATGTAACTGATCATATTAACAGAGTGAAAGACAAAAATCTTATGATCCTCTCAGCAAACACTGAAAAAGCTTTTGACAACATGCAACATCCCCATTCATGATACACTACAGAAATTGAAATGTTATCTCAATCTGATGAGACATGTATGACAAACCAACAGCCAACCTCATACTAAATGGATAAAATTATATATATAATCTTAAATAGTTATACTAATTTCTCTTAATTTGTTGATAAGAAGATCTGTGTTAATATTGTTTAGACAATTCAATGCCTATTATCTTGTACTGAGTAACTAAAGATAATATGTAATATATTAACTATTGCTATACTATCTTGTTTTGAATTTTTTAATTTTTAAAACATCTATTTTCTTATGGTACAGGGTCTTGCTACACAGCTTGGACTCGTAGTGACCCTCCTGTCTCAGCCTCCCCAGCACTGGGATTACAGGTGTGTGCCACATGCCCAACTCAGTGGCTAGCGTGGCATGTAGTATCAAGGATCCTTGCACCTGCCAAGTAGGCATTTAAACTGTTCAGCTATCTCTACAGCCCTAAAATTTTATGTTTTTCTTTAAAAGTTTAAAAAGTGTAGGCAAAAATTAGAGTAATAATATTTTTACATTTCAAAGGTGCAGGTTCAGCTAAGCATTGAGGCAAACTCTGGCCAGGCAGATGGGATGTAGATATGAAAATGAAAAGAAATAACATCAAAATTTGAAGAGATGAAGGCCTTTGAGTTGCTGGAATATTTTTAAGGTCAGCTAAACTGTGTGTGAGGTGGAAGTTAAGGTGAATGGGAAGCAGTGGTGAATGAGACTCAGGTACTAAACACTTTCATGGATGAGAAGGGAGTACAACATGAAATGAAAGGGACAAGCTGGTAAATATGAGGCTACATCAGGCAAGAGAGAAACAGCAGGGGAGGCTAAGAAAATATCCATTGGTCTCTGAGCCCAGAAAAAAAAGAAAATGAAAGAATGAGAAACCATCACTTTGGAGACTGTGAGTGGCACCATTAGAAAAACACTGTTCTCAGGTAAAGCAAGGAAGATGGGAGATACCTTGTAAAACCTATTATAAGATACCTTTAGTAGAGCATTTATATACTCCACCCTAACACACACATTCAGTCCTCTACTGACAATAAAGACATAAAATACCCTATGCTCCTAACATCTGTGTAAGTCTGTACAGCCTATCACAAAAAATACTGTGAACTTGAAGAGAAGGTATTAAACAATAGAAATGTATGTTCTCAATTTTGTTGGCGTGCAATCCATGGTAGACAAGCTACTAGATCAGTTATTGATAAGGGGGTCTGTTCTTGGCTTGTAAAACATCCAACTTTCATGTTGAGCTTACTTGGCCCTTCCTGGAGGGAGAAGAGATCAGAGAGGACAAGCTTTCTGGCACTTCTTATAAAGACACTGATCTCACAGGGCATGGGATGCACACCTGTAATCCCAGCACTTGGGATTCTGATCCAGATGAATTATTGTAAACTTAAAGCCAGCCTGGACTACACATTGAGTTCAAGACCTGCCTAAACTACATAGCAAGACCTTATTTTTAAAAAACACTAATCTTGACCTTGTTTAATCTTAATTTTCTCCTTAGAGGTCATGTCTCCCAATACAGTCACATGATTGGGGGCATGGGGAGGTTAGGACTTCAACATATAGATTTTGGAGAACAGCAACATTCAGTCCGTAACAACCAAAAGCTGGCTGAAAATGCCCTATCATGAAATGCATGAAGTCCAACTGGACAATGCAAATACCTCCAATTTCTGATCATCTCTGGAATGACAAGGAAAAAAGAAGAGCAGAAAAGACACTCCATTCAACCTTTACAAAGAATGGCAAAACTAGCAACACTCTCAGCCGCACTTCCATTTTTGTTGCAGAAGGTGAATAAATTGATGCTGTACAATACCCACCAGGCAAAACAAAGCAAAGTAAAACAATTTACTCCTTCAAGCAGCAAAAAAATTCACTGGCAACTACGGTCAAATGGTTCATTTCTTTACTTTTTATTTTTTAATTTTTTTTATTAGAGTACTTCAAAACTGAAACTCAATAATCTTTTTAGCAGGACTACTTAGGTCCTTGTGAGAGATGTCACCAAGACAGCCTTTTAATAAGAAACCTACCAGCCTAATGTTTCCATGGTGGTGGGGGGGAGGGCAATGCAAAGCAGCACAGTAACATTTTAAATTCTTTCCAAATGTTACAAAACTAGGATAAGAGAGCAGTTTGAATTAGCTTCTTAAAATATGGCAAGATTAAAATGGCAACTCTTCATCTACTAGTTACTAAATATATAGTTTTACTACAGGGCCTAAATAATTTTTCAACAGTTAAGGTTCACAACAGTAAAGGTTCACCTATTTATTTGCACTTAAATAATTTACAATTATGTACACTTAATTTTAAATAACTTATTTAAGTGTAAATAATTGCAACAAGCAAACAAAATTTGAGTAGAAGCTAGTATGGTTGATACATAACCTTTTGTTCAATGGAAATAACACAGAAAAAAAGTTTGTCAAAAATGTTTTAGGTTTATTCTTTTCTAATGTTCTGGTTGAATGAAGGTATTAGAGGAAACAACCCAGTGCAACTCCCAGTTCCTTAGAAAAATAGATTCTTGTCTGCCTAGCAACTTACTAAAAACAGCCACTTTGAAAAAATAAAAGCCTATAACACTTGACTGGGGTTGTACTGATTTTGTGTATTACAGGAAAAGTTAGAGGTTTTGGCTGCAACTTACCTAGAGGGAATAATCATTTACTAGTTATTTCAGGGTTATGCATAAGGAGCACGAATCTGGATTTCTTATCAATTTTTCAAAGCCCTATCCTCCAAATAAAAAATAAAATAGGCCTGGGGATATAACTCAAAGAGTGTGTGCCCAGCACACAAATAACAAATTTATTTCAAATATATATAGTGGGGGGTTCAAATGATTGCTAGGAAACTAGATTTATGGTCACCACTGAGAAGTTAATGGCACTTAAAAGTATAGGCATATGACAACAATATGCAATGAATTAATTCTTGAAACTATGCCAGTAATTGGTTGTGAAACTGTCTCATTGATATTTCCCAATAAAATTATTTTTTAAAAAGTATGGATATATACTACCTCAGCTGGGGCTCAACTAAACATTGCCCCAAAAGTCTATAATAAAAGAGCAAAATGGATCTGTAAGTTCCAAGTCATTAATAGTTTCTCCAATGAAGTGGCTTTGCAAGTATTAACTCAGAAAGTTTCTGGACAACTAACTACTTCTCAAATGTGTACCTCTCTCCAAGATCAAATCCTGTTTTGCTGTTGATGAGGTTTTTTTTGTTTTTGCTTGATTGGAAATATTTCTCAGCTACACAATTTATTTTTTCAATCAGGAAATGAGTATGGAAGCCCATTATGTACCACAATGTCTGGTTCTGACTCTTAAAAACAAAGTTCACGTAGCCATGGAGCATGAAGTCCATGACACACACACACACACTCATCACTAGCAGGCAACTATCATGTGATGAATCCTCAGAGCACTGCTAGGGAGAAGGGGCAGAGGGCACAATTTACCAAGCAGCAAGCTGGTATTCTGGACAAGGAGATTCACAGAGCTTTGTAAAGTTTTAGCAGTCAGAAATCAGCCTGAGGGCCAGCCAGCTAGCTCAGTGGACTAAAGTGCCTGCTTAGACAGCCCACAAGGCTGGGTTCCCAGCATACCATGTTGGCTCAGTCCCTGGGGTGCACTGAAATGGGGATTGAGACTGGGTGTGGTGGTAAGTACCTGTAATCCCAGTGCTTGGGAGGTTGAAAAACAGGGTCACTATGAGTCCGATCTTTGTAGTGAGACTCTTATAGACCTTATGCTAAATACATTTTAAAAAAAGAAAGAAATCAGTCTGGTCAAGAAAAGCATGAACAGGGGGCCAGAGAGATGGCTCAGTAGAATAAGCACTTCCCTGGCTAGCACAAGGGCCTGAATTCAATCCCCGGTTCCACCACAAAAAAAAAAAAAAACATAGATTGCTAAGTGCCAGAACCATAAACAAATAGGCCAGGGAGTTGGAAGATACCAAAGACAACGAGAAAGGCTGAAAAAATCCATAGTCACCAGCATTTAAAAAACCTTGGTTCCATGTCTGGTTGTATGAAGGCTTTGAAGAGTTTTAAGTACACAGATTACTCTGAGGCTGTCAGAAAATGGATTTGAGAAGCCAAACTAACAGACTAATACAAAAAATACGGAAAGAAGCTTCTCATATCATGAAAATTAACCAGCAGTAACCAATGCCATAATTATCTTGGTAAAATGATTATATCTGAAGGACAGAAAAAATCAAGACCTACAGGCAAAAATAAACAAGCATCAAAATCAATAATCTTAAAATGCTAAGAAAATTAGGTCAACATTAGAAATTTTCAAATGTAAGAGGTAACATTTTAAGGAACTCAAGTTACTACCAGTCAAAAACATCTTAAGTCAAAGTTATGAAGTCCAGATTGTCTAAGTATGCAACATAATAAAAATACAGTACATAAATGTACTTCCTAGGAAACCTATTATGGAGTCTGTACATTCTCTGTAAAAGGACACATATTGAATATTCTAGGCCTTTGCATGTGACATATGATTTTTGTTGCATATTCTTCAATTTCCTTAATAACTTCATGCCAGGGATTGAATCATGACCCCCCTGCACTTGGCTAAGCAAGTGCTCAGTTCACTGAGCTATCTCATCACCCCAGCAGCTCTTTAAAATTGTAACAACACTCCTTCAGTAATACCCACAGGAAATAGTTTGGAAGGCCACACTGTACTAAAAGATGAAGCTAATGCAATAAGGAAATAAAGTTTGGTTATGAAGGTGTCAGAATGGACTCACCATTTCTAAGTATGTACCTCTATATAAAATTGTATTTCCTTACTTGCTCTTCTAGCAAAAATGTCCTTACATCAGTCAGTGATATCTAAACAATAGAATGTACTTCTTAGTTTTCTAAATGTCACCAAAAAGATTCTAAAAGGAACCAGACTCTGGAGAAAGGACTGACCGCAGGGCAGAAGCAGGCAAGATGAGTCTAGAATGGCTTGGCTCGGCAGAAAGTATGAAAGAACTATACTTGATGCCACTCAAGCAAAATAAATCCACAACAATAGATCGTAATCCAATTGATGAAACCGAAATCTGAGTGTAATTTGAAATACAGCTACATAGATGCCAGAAAAGAGGACCAGAGCTTACGGCAAAATGCCAGTGCACATGCAGAACAAGTTGAAACTGAACTCATTTTTGAGCCATCAAAATAAAGATGGGAGGATGCTAGAATTATCCAGTGCTGCCAAACTGGAGGGTGGAAAACGACATGCTTGACAAGGAGCAAAACCTTTATGCAATCTTACAAGCCAAAAGGGGAATAAGCTATGCAAGTAACAGGAAATACTTTGGCCAGGTAATCAAAATGTACATCCATGTCAGGTGTGAAAACCTGGCCACTGTAACATAACTTTCGATTGTAGCACTTTGGTTGGGGATAAGCTTCGTAGGAACACATCAGATAAACCCAATTTGGAGATTCTATAAAAACACCTACACAAATTACCATTTATTGCCAAAAATTCATCATCACTCTAAGTACAACCTAAAGGCTGTGCTCATCTTACTGATCTTTATTCCCACCACCACCATGCCTGTACATTTAGGAATAGTGAAGACACAAAGTATGGAGGAGTGGTCAGGACAGCACATTTTAGGGAAGGCGGGGAGACCTAGTCTGTCTTTGTGGGAAGCTAGTACACACACATATCTTCACTGCTCTTTCACACTTTCCCTCCTCTCCCTCCTATTCCACCTCGAGCCCCTTCCTCTAAGAGATCCACCTCCCTACTTCCTATTGTCTATATTTTATTTTGCTCTTTATAATTTGGGTTCATCATGTAAGAGAAACCATATGATACTCAGTGTGTGTCTGATTCATTTCACTCAGTATTATGAGCCTGAGGCACATCCATTTTCCTACAAATGACTCAAGTTTATTTCTCTTTAACGGCACAGTAGTACTCCCTTCTGTGTAAACATACTTGCTTTATCCATTTGTCTCCTGATAAAGACATGTGGGTTACTTCCAAAATTTAGTTATGATGAATTGTGCTGAAATAAACTTTTTTAAAAGTTCTGTATTTCTTTTACAAAATAAAAATATCAGTAAATAGACATCATAAAAAATTACAGATACAGTGTAGTTAGAACCCAACTTTATTGTTACAACCAATTTTTATTTACAGAATATAAATCTCTTCAAAAAGATACATTCCTTCATTTAATCAATGGTAAAAAGCTTTACTAATCAGAAATAAAGCCTAAATATCACTTATGTTTAAACAGAAAAACAAATAGCTTCATTAAAAGTTCATGAACATGTAACAAAAATGTATTTTTACTTAAGCAGTTACATGAATGAGGCTGTTTTTAAATTTTCTTCACAGGCAATGCCTTTTCTGCACAGAACTAATTTTACTTAAATTAACAGCAGTAAAAAGGTAAAAATTAAATTTTAAACATGAAAATATGCAGTGAAAAACAGGAAGTATCTCCATTAGCAAACAGATTAACAAATTCTCAGACACTCAGATACTTTCTGAGGCGTATCAGAACATCCACATCTAAGGTTGCATTCGAGAGGTATCAATACATGTTCAGTGCTGAGACTCTTTGTAGCACTTACAGTATATACAGAGCAGCATTATACTACTATAGTTCACATTTGATGAACACAAATTTCAGCTTTATGCCACAATTTCCCAATTCAATACAGCTTACTGTGATGACAAGTACTCTTCATTTTTTCTCCTTACACGTGGGATAATTATGTCTTTTTCCTTAAGAGTGAGAGTGTTTTAAAATTCAAATACTTGACCTAGCTGTACAAAGCCTTCTAAATAAGTACAGTCAAAAAGTTTCTTCTTTACAGATTCTATTCATTTATCCTTTAGTAGATACATATAGAAAACTCAGAATATTGAACAAAAAAATCTTCAGTATGTCACTACCTGAATTTAAGTAGCCACACACCAACTAAAACTATGGCAAGCACACACTCTCATTTCCTCCACCACTTTTAGGGGGCTCCTTCCCAAGTTGAAGGAACTAGTTTACATAGATACAACTGGATTTCAAACTCTGAAAGTTCCTTGTTGAAAGTGTTGAAATTTAACTAACAGCCTACAATTCCAATCAGCTAGGTTATTTCTTAGTCTTTACTGACTAGTTAAAATACAATTATACAATGCTTTCAATTTTAATGAATCTCTTAAATTTTGTTAAAGTGATTAATCGCAAACATCCTTACTGGACAAAATGTTAATAAAAAAAAATAAGATGGGGTATTTTAGAGAGCAATATTTCCATAAGGAGAAAAGCTATAAGATTCATAGTGAATACAAATATAACAGTATTTTAACCCTGTTTTATAATGTCAGTAGTATACTAAGTACATAGAGTACAGAAAAGACAAGAAACAAAATATCAGGAGGAAACAACACCAAAAACTTGAGTTTGAGGTGCTTCAAACACAAAAAGCACTACAGAACTCATGAATTATTTTTGCTCATACAAATAGTTCATATTTTCTTTCCATAACACATTGTGATCCCGAAATGAAAACTTTTCAGTGTAAGAACTGTTAAATGTTGAACACACCAGCATCTTTCTAATATTCTAACTTCAGCTTTCTAACATTCAAAGTAATACAAACCTCAAGTATTTTATTTTGTTGCAAATTTACTGTCTGATTTTCAAAAATGGGGGAAAATTATATAAATGGTAAATTTTTATGTTTAAAGGTATCAAACCCAGGAGCTAGCAATATATTTACACCAGGGATACATGTAGTAGGTAAAGGTGACTCAAGGTAACACATTTCTCTTTTTTCAAAGGCCTAAAATGAGGAGTGCCTTATATGTAATTAACTTTTCTAGTAAAAGGACATTCTGAAATACAATGAACCAAAGAAAAATCAGATTAAATGTATTCTGAAATAAAGACCACATACACATAATTCTTCTTCCTTTATGCATAATTACTAGTTTGCCTTCTGTATAAAGTTGTGTAAGATGCTGCCAATAACAAAGCATAGTTAACTTTGTCTATCAACTGAATAATTAATATTAAAAGCTTAAATCTATATTGTTTTTGAGCACTGTATAAAATACTTCTAAGAAGCTTAAATCAAAAGATCAAATGGGTACTCTCATTTTATTAGGACATAATGAAGTCAAAAATTAGTACAGAAAGCTGGGCATGGTGGCGGATGCCTGTAATCTCACCACTCGGGAGGCTGAGGCAGGAGGATTGTTGTGAGTTCAAGACCAGCCTGAGCTACAGAGTGAACTTAAGGCCAGCCTGAACTGCATGGTGAGACCCTGTCTCAAAAAGACAAAAAAAAAAAAAAAAAAAGAAAGAAAAATTAGTACAGAAGGCTATGGTGTGAAAAAAATACATGATTACTTCTAAAAGCTTTTAATTAAGAGTGTTTGGGGGCAGTCTTCTGACGTCTGGTATAATATATATTAGTTAAAATATTTGTAGCAAAAAAAACAGAAATAGTCATTAAAAGATTAGCTATATTCTGTCTTTTACAATCATACAACTTTAATGAAGTCATCTGAGATATGCTTAAATTGAAGGGAGAGACAGTACTTATATGTATATGGGATTTAGATTCACACTGAACTTCAAAATTTTTTGTAGAAAATGTTAATAATCCTAAAGTGAGAAAAGATAATACTTCAGTTTGCAATCATTAAATCATATTTAGTTTCTCTTAGCTTAGAATTGGGACTCAAGAATGGACATGTACTATTAGTAATATAAAAATCCAATGCATCCAGGAATCAAACTTCACAAAAATTAATAGCATCTGACAAATGGAGAAAAGTTGTATTAGGCACTGAGAGGCTAAATAAATAAGTACAGACACTGACCAAAGCTGATAAACCCTATTTCCAGTTCCTGTTATCTCACTGTGCAGCCAGAAGTATTGGCTATTTCCAGTCTAAACCAACAAGCTGGATCATTTCTGGACAGGAAAATTTCTACAAAAGGGAAGATAATTCAAAACAACACACAATCTCATATGCAAGATACAATTCACAATAATTTATAAATTTTTATTTACACTTTTATATACATCCAGGCAGACCTAGTTGATGAGTTTTGTGCTCATATCGATCTCAGACGATCATGTGAACAGCATGATTCACTACCACGTCTCTTTGACTTCCAGAAAATAGTGGTAGCAGGGGGTTAGGAGAGAAAAAATCAAATATTACTTGTCAGATAAAATCATAAATGTATGGAAGGGGAAAAAAGAAGGGGATGTGGAATTTTGCTTGTTAAAGCATCCAGGCCACTATGGTCTACTGACTAACATTAAACAAACATGAATGCCACATCTAACAACCATTTTCCTATTTACAAAATGAGCTTACCATCAGTTGAGCGATTAGGTAAGGCATTCAAGTTCCTCAGCTTTAATAAAAAGGCAACTGATATCTCAGCAAGCCACAGGTCAAATTTCAGAAGGATGAATTCAGAGTGCTGCTGAGATTTACCTTCCTTTAGAATCCTTTAAATGGTCAATATAAAGGGAAGTAATTTTGAACCCTATTACCAGCCTGCACCATGATCCCATAAACCTGTACAGGAAGGATGTAGGAGCATCACAACATCCCAAATCCAGGCAAACATGGGGACACTATTTTACGTATTTTAATCTGTTCCCAAGATCCACGGAATACTTGAGGGCTAGCTAACCTGACAGCCTTCATTCCCAGCTACATTCACTTCTAAATGTCTCTGAAACAATTATAGCCGTGTCACAGCTAGCAGCTATGCAGTCTATCCACAATGGCTCCGTGAATCTCTAATCAAAACTGGTGGAGGTAAGAATATTGAGTAAGGTAGAAAAACCATCACTCCTTCCCCCAGAATCCTACAAGATATACACTCTTGCATTTTAAAAGGCAAAAAGCAAAAAACCAAAAAGTATTACATATCCCTTACCATTCCATGATAATATTCTAATCATAGATGAAAATTCCACCAAAAACAATTTATGAAGTTCACTTTAACATTATAAAAAGCTATTAATTTTTATTTAATTGTTCCATCCATTTAGTCAGCTAGGCAAAATTATATTAATTTTACAGTAATATGGTTTATAAAAACAGAAATGAACATTTATTTATAACATTGGGGAGGTAGAAACCAAATCTTGGTCTAACACTGTTACAGATACATACATAGTAGATCCTACTTATGTAACTAGAATTCACCATTTAAAATGCCCTTTAAATGTTTAGACTTACTTTATTAGCTTTAAACAGCTTGAGATAATCCAAGTATTTTAATGCACTTGTCTGAGAATATAAGTCATTTGGAATAATACATCAGACTCCCCAGAAGATTTCTCAGAGGATAAATTTGTAGTTGCACACTTGAAATATGCAGATCCATTACGCTAACTTTGTACATGAGCACTTATGTGACCAAAGTGCAAAGTATGTCAGACTAGCTTTCTAAGTAAAGTTAACCATGACTGCTCATCTTCGCAGAGCAGCGCTCTAGACTTGAAGCCTTCTTAACTATCCCAAAGTACTAAGTCTCTCCTATATAACTGCTTCCCCCTTACCCCTGTACAAAACAAAAAATGTATAAAAACACGATAAAAGCAACAGAAACCCTCCTACCATGACTATTTCTGCTTAATTCACATTTTTAAGATGGTTACTTTCAGATTTTAAGTGTATAAGACCACTACCCTACATGTACCCTAAACCCTTACCTGATTCTTTTAACTGCTTCAACATATTACTCTGCCATTACGTGTATCAAGCCATCACGACCACACTAAGAACATGACAGGACACATTAAACTTGAAACTAGTAAGTACAAGAATGAATCTGAATAGATTTTTTAAAATCTTAATCTAAATAAGTTTGTTTTCAGGTATGATAAATTTTGAGTATTTGTCTGAAAAATTAGGAATACAAACAATTATTTAATATAAAGAAAGCATCACAAGTAAAATACAATTTTAAGAAAAAATTTGATAATGTAAAACTTAAGCAGTAACTTAAATTTAGCATTTTGCATACATTTTTCAATACAGATTTTGGTGACAATATTTACTCCAAATATGTTTATATTGCCAGACTATGTAGACAAGAATTTAATTCTAATTTGTATTTCCCCTAAGGGAAATACATTTTCCAATATTCAACTTAAAAAGATGGACCCCACAAAGACAGTGAATGCAATTTTTCCCTCTGAACACACAATCTTATATGACCATCCTAAGTTATCTATACCAGTCAGTGACTGGCATTTCAAAAGTAAATGATGTATTCATACAGTGAATCAAAATAAAAAGATTACACTGAACAACCAGAATTGTTTTCTACAATGAAATCATAACATAAAACTTTAAAAACAATTCTCTAGAACACTCTGACATGTATATACTTAAGAGGAAACTGATGAAAGCAGTCACAGAATCATGTTAAATTTATAATAAATAACCCACATGACATAAATTATGAAAGGCTTAAACTGACATCTTTATACCTTTTGCAGACCTAAGGTATCTCTAATCAACCACATTCTGACAGCAATAGGTATAATTCTTGACATCATTCAGTCTATTTAAAAAACAAGATTGGTTTTTCTAGAGCCATAATTTGTAAAGCAAAATAACCAAATTAAGTAACAGAATTTTAATGGATATTGGCTTTGTGGAATTTCTTAAGAAAAAAATTGACAACCATCACTCAGGTACTGAGAATTCATTAAATCTCTTCTTTACTCAGGCACTTTTAATGCAGTAACTTCAGGCTTCATTTTAAAGTACTGGTTAAAACGAACGATAGCATACCTAGTGAGAAAACAGAATGACAACAAAATTAGTGAAATTCAAAAAACTTTTAATTTTCTTTATTTTCACTCTCTAAGCTTCCCAAGTTTTCAAAGGACAGATTTTTAGTTTATTGCACCACCTACTGGACAGTTTGCTAATACTGAGCACTGAACAAGCTTCAGTACAGTAGATTATAGACCAATCATCAAATGTACATAGCCTTTGGAATGTAATCAAATAATACTAACAATGTTCCCCATGAGTACTAAATGTTAATTCAAACAAAAGCAGATACAAATGGCATTCATGTAAAACATTAAACTTACCCAAGGAAATCAAAGTCAATGGTAGAATATTTGGCTTGAATCAAAGCCCATAATCCCCAAAAGAAATGAGAAGCCTTAAAAGGAGAGAAGAAAAAGACTTAGGATGACCTATTTCTTTGTAAAACAAATTATTAATTCTATCTTATTGGTCACTTATATAAAATAACTTTTTGTTATTAAAAACTGAAACCAATATAGTCACTGAAATAATTATATTTTCTTAAATACAAAGTTGTCATTTCAATGAAAGTAACTGATAGCATATAACATTTTTTCCAATATTCAAACCTGAATTTTCACCTACAAATTGGTATTTGAGAAAAGTTATATTGATTTTAGTACTATAAATTTCAGGTACAGTGGTAGTCCTACAAAACTAAATGTATCAGTATTTTCCAAATAGTTAATGTTCAATTACCAAAAGCAAGCACAAGTAGAAGCCTGTCCAGGTAAACTGATGAACTTTAAGGTACCAGAGTAGTTAAAGTGTTATGTGCATATCACATATTTCAACTAAGCTTAAAAAACCATTTGTCACATTTTGCTATAATATCAAAAAGAATACACACAATTTTCTGAAAAAGGAAAATATTCTTCTTTCCAACAATGCATGCAAGTGAAGCTATGTCCTCCACATACTCCTGCTGCAACACTGTCCTACAGTGATGGAATATCAACACACCTGAACATCTGTCTTCAGTTCAGGCAGTCATTAAAGAAATGTGCATAAATAATGCTCACCATACATTTTTGTTAATTCTTTTGAAAAAAGTCGTATTTATCTTAGATGTAATGAGTTTATTTTCAGTACAGTTATTCAGTAAATACTTTGATTTTTTTTTAATTTCTAATATGATAAGTACTGATAACCTGCATAAACAAAGGCTCCCGGAGGGCTTCAAACATTTTTAAATATAAAAAAGTTCCTGAATTTAAAATACTTGAGAATCACTAATCTAAACTACATTGGCATATTTTAAGTGACACAAAATTATCTGTGGCTACATATATTGGACTCTTATCAAAAGAAACAACAGAAAGTCAGCAATTCAGTTCAATTCATGAGTTTCATTTCCAAAAAGCAATTTCTTTTACATTTGGAAGTTATGGATATTGTACATCTCCTGGTGGAGGGTGAGGGAAAGGGTATGTGTGTGTGTGTGTGCTGCTGGGGATCAAAGAAAACACCTTTGCATTGGGCTTATGTCCACCCTCCCCAGGCCTTTTAAAAAATTTTGAGACAGGGTCTTGCTAAGTTAAGTTGCTCAGGATGTCCTTGAATTTGTGACCACTTGCTGCTCCTCACATTCTTGAAGGGACTAGGAATGCGCTCCAAGCAGCTACAACAAAGACATGTATCACTCACATGGCAAAATTACATAAGCATTTGGAATCTAAACTTACATAACAAATTCACTTTTCATCTTTCTGGTCTTGTGCCTTCTTGCCCAGCATCTTTTCCTAGCCCCTTTATTCTTCCTCTTTCTCCATCCCTCACATGTTAGCATTTCCAGTGTTCTGACTGGGGACCCTTACCCCCTTCATTTCTGATTACTTTCCCTAAGTGATCTTAAGTCAAAGCTTTCATTGCTGTCTCAATGATCCAAATTTCAGTTTCTTCATACCACTAAGCTTCAGACTGTCTCTAAGCAGAGTCTCCCACAAAATCACTAGTGAAAAAGGACACTTCAGTCTTCAATTAGACTTTGCTTTCCTCTGAAGCCCATTCTCATCCTAACTAAGCAACTACACTTGAATAATTTTAGAACTCATGACTCAGCTACTGAACATGCTCCCTGAGGTGTGTCTGAAGTGTTCTCCCCATTTTTACTGTGAACCAAAGGGAAAGAAAATCCTCCTTGATTCAAGAAGTCACTATTTGAACTTCTACTTATTTTCACAGAGTAACAAGCCATCACAAAAATAAAACTTTAATTATCAATGATTAATACTGTCAAATGTATCTATGGTCACAACAAGTAAGATACTACCAAATAGTCCCTATGGCCACATTAGGTAAGGTCTAATAGGCTTATTTGTAACTTATTTTATAGCAACTACATCATGATTGATTACCCTTCCCACAACTTCTTCACAACACAGAAAAAGGCAAGTTTGCAGCTATATAAGGCATGCATGAAAGATGGTAAGGGAGAAAGACTGAGGGCTTGCTTTTATTTCACTCTACATTCCCAATAAAGTATTCCTCCAAACACCTGAGATGTGACATATGTCTAATGATGCTCCCAGGAATGATTGAAGACTTACAAAAAGAAGAGAGTAAGTTTGTTGGTTAAAAAGAAGGAAGGGCCCACTTTCTACCACACCCTTCCTATGTGAAGACAGCAAGGTAGGCCCTGGTGCAAGAAAACAAAGGATAAGCAAACACACAACAAAGGATCATGGAATTTCAATAAAATGAGAAGGGGAATTAAAACAAAAACTAGCTGAATAAATAAAACATTTTCAATGGTTTTTTAATGAGAAAGAATTAGAAGGTGATATCAGGCCCTCAGAGCATAAATAAGCTTACCATATAATGCTGATTCAAAAGCTAAATATATACAAACTCAGAGTACAGGCTACAAAGAATATTAAGAGTCTCAAAGTTTTGTGTCTCTATCAACCACCCTTTATCCTTTTCCTATCTATCAGCTCTCTTATGCAATATGTGACACATTTTATAAATGTATTTACCTTTCATAAAGGTATTTTTTTTCTTAAATTAGGTTAAAGAAATTTTCTCCCAATTCTAATTTGCTACAACTTTTAAACAGAAATGGGTGTCAAATATTAGCCTCCAAAAGTTACTTGCCCTTCTAAATTCTAAGCATTTTTGAAGAAATACTTTATGTTGTTTCCAATCTACCTAAACTAGCATAGCAATGTTTTTTATAACTACTTAATGAATAATTATAAAGAATTTGATCAAACCAGAACTGTATTTTTAATGCCATGTACAAATAATGACCAAAAAACACAAATGCTTACAAGTAAATCAAATTTAGCTTTCTAAAAGCAAGCAGGACTGTTAACTAAGAATCAGATATGTAGAAATTAATAAGATCAATGCCTTATGAATGAAAACAATTAAGTGAGCACATACAAAACTGTAAGCTGTGGCAGTGACAATATTCCTCGTTACCACAAAATCATCTAAACAGGAGCACTGACTCTGAAGTTCCTTAAGTGACTTAATGAGAAAAAGGAAATCCCACATTTTCTACTTTAAGCTCATGCTTCAATAGAATAAACAAAAACAGTAGGCACTGTAACACTGGCTAGAAAGTATGTCATTAATTGAACCAACAATTCTACTAAAAACAGGTATGAGAACAGTAGGCAGAGGCACATTACAGCATAGCCTCTTTACTCACAATGCATTCCGAGTAGCCTCAGGGGAAAGCCTGCAGCTATTAAGATTATGGACCACTATATCTGTGAGCCACCATAAGGGTTGATTTGTGAAGATAACTGGGTATAAAGAGCTAATATAATTGCTTGGCATTCAATTTAACTTAACTGTTCAATATTTTGGTTGAAAGCTCATTCTCATGTATCATTTTATCCTCAGAGGATTTAAATTTGTTTCTTAAAAACAGAAGGACATGAGTTGAGCATGGTGGACACTGCCTAAGATGCCAGCTACTCAGGAGGCTGAGACAAGAGTACTGCAAATTCTAGGCCAGCCTGGATAACTGCACAAGCCCTGACTTAAAAAGGATCTGGGGTTGTAAATCAGTGATAGAACACCCAGGTTCAATCCCAGTATTGCACTTAAAAATAATAATTAGATAAAAATAATTTATGTTAAAAACTCAAAGAAAAGTAGATTTTGAAACTAAGAAAGCATTCACATTATCATAAGAAACAAATAATTATTAAGAAAGGCCAAGAAGAAAAAACAATGGATTGGGTCATGAAAATATAATTCTACTAGTTTTTCCAATCTATTTTTAGCAGTGAGATGTGATGAGTAAATGTACTATGCAAAACTTCATTTCTTTTAAGTCTGCCTTTGATTACATTTATGTTTACAATACAAAGAAACAGATACAAGAAACAGTTTCATATATTACTCCTAATTCTAACTTCCATTCACTGAGCACCAACCAGAGGGCCAAGCACTGGTCTCCAGGCTGTGGAGATAATAGTGGATGAAACGATATTTCTGTTCTCAAAAGGCCATAGGATAAAATTGTAAATCATCATGTTTTTTTCATTTTTTTGAACAAAAGTTCACAAACTGAAAATGGGAAACTTAGAAGCTTTTAAAGTTATATTAAGAATCATTATTTATATTCATACTTACCAATGCAAACTGATTGACTTGGATGAAGAGTATTTCCACCTCCTTTTCAGTAACTTCACTCCTAAAACCCTTATATTCTTTGTAGGCTTCAAGGTAAGAACGCAGCCACTGGCTTTGTAGGTCTCTATCTGGATAAAGACTATAGTCCACATCGCTTACACCTAAGAGAGAAAAAAAAAAATACATAGGCAGTTTTAAAAACACATTACCACTACCATTTTTTCACAAAAACCTAACAAAATCTTTTCATTTCTGATTGCAACAGAACATGTTAAATAGCATTTATTAAAATAATAAACCATTGTGTTCCAACTTAATCTCCAAGTCCATTACCACAGTCAACTTCCACTGCTTCAACTTTCCCTCAAGGTGTGTAGCCTGAGCCACCTGCATCCAAAGCCCCACATCTGCCACTGAACAAGTGCCAGGAGGGAGGGTCGTCAGCACATGAAGAGCACAGTTTGGCTCTAAAACCTTAAACTGCGGCTCTAAAACTTTTTGAACATGAATTGGGGTAAAAAGTACATATTTTACTGAGACCTTATACATGTACCTGTTACTATGTTTCACAGAACAATATATACTCTATCCTGCAACTCTAGTAGTTCTATTTTTCCTTTCTTTAATTTTAAAAAAAATCAACCCATAAATGTGGTATCATGATCTACAGTTTGAAAAATATAAATCTAGAAGTTACAGTTCTCAGCCAATGAGATATCTCAGCAGTCTAAAGCATGTGCTTCGGCAAGCTTAAGCAAGCACAGGGACTTTTCAATTCTCAGCATCACATGCTGCACCAGCCCTGCCCTCAGGGCAGGCTGAAGGCCATAAAAAAAAAAAAAAAAAAAAAAAAGGTAACGGTCCTTTATAAAGTGATCTAAACCTCATTTTACAGCTTTTCTTCTTCCATCAGCAATTTTACACTGTAACTACAAAACATAACTTAAACTTGCTTTCCTCTTCTCTGTAAGGTGTTCCTTATACTTGAATATTCTAATTCTACCTAACTCAAAATTTAGCAGTTTTTCTCTACAAAACTGCCTGAAGATTACTGTACTTTGCTTGTTCATACCAACATTATCTATGTTACTAATGTGGCTGTTATCCATATGATATGCACAACTGGTCTTCCCACCCACAAATAAGATAGGAAAATGTAAGCAATAGCCAGGCATGTTGCCACAGGCCTGTAATTTATTCAGCAATCTGGGACGCTGAGGCAAGAGGCTCTCAAGATCAAGCCAAACTTCACAAGATGCTGTCCCAGGGGGCCAGGGAGATAGCTCAGTAGAATAAACACTTGCCTGGCAAGTGCAGGGTCCCGAGTTCAATCCCCTGTACCGCAAAAAATAAATAAATCCTGTCCCAAACCTATAAAGGGATGAAGGAAACTATCCTCCTAATCTGTTTTAAAAACTGTCTCATTGCTATTTGTTTCTCAATAAAATTATAAAAAAAAGAAAAATAAATAAATAAAGCACCTGCAAACAGCACAGGAGCTGGGGGTTCAATCCTGGGCCTGCTGTGCCGGCCCCACCCCTGGGGCACTGAGATGGCAATTAAGACTGGGCTTGGTGGCACACGCCTGTAATCCCAGTTCTTGGGAGGCTGTAAACACAGGTAGATCGCTAGGAGTCTGATCTAGTAGTGAGACAATGAACACCCTGTAGACCCTTCCCTAAAATACAAAAAATAAATTAAAAATTTTTTAAAATAAAGGGATGGAGGATATAGCTCAGAGCAAAGGCCCTAAGTTCAATTCCCTCTACGTACTCCACATTAAAAAGAAATGAAGCAGCACATATGTGGATTTATGATCTACATGTAATAAGCTTGGTGGGAGAAAATAATTGGCAATGTATCAATCAAACATTTTCTCCAACTTGTTTGCAAACCTGAAATATGCAAAAACATATGAATAAAAGAACATGCACAAATACAAATTCAGCAGTGAAATATTTCTAGTAGGTATAAACTATCAAAGGAATTTCCTAATCCTTATAGGACAGGTCACATTTCTAAATACAGAGCATTAAAATGAGGTTTAAATTAATCTTAGTTACATAAAAGCAACTAAACTTGATGATTATAGATTAACATTCAGGACTAAAAAATTACTAACATGCTCATCATCAGAATCAAAATATTTAAGAAATCCTAAGCTTTAAAAAAAGACATTTCAAGGCCAGGGATATCGCTCAGTGGTATAAGCACTTGCCTGCCAAGCACAAGGTCATGAGTTCAATCCCTGGTACTAGAAAAAAAAAAAAAAAAACACATTTCCAAAGTACAAGTTTACAAAAGAAACAGCTTGCTTCATTTGTTTTCCAATGCTAGAGATCAAACCTAGGATCTCAAGATGCTAGGCAAATATTCCACACCACTGAATTATGCCTTGAAACCCAAGCAAATGTTTTAAATGATCATTGGTTTCAACTCTTGACAACTTAAAGTCTCTACAGAAGCCACTGCCATCAATTTCTCCTACCCATTATTTTCTGAAGAAATCTTAGTAATAAAGAGAAACAAAAGAAAAGGATCAATAGCAGAAGTATAAAAAGTTGTTCACATCACCAGCCGATCGCTAAAGAAGAGAAAATAATTCTGAAAATTTCATTTCAAAGTTAAGTAAGTTAGTCCATTATTAAGCTTTGGATTTTACCTGCAAATTCATTGAAATGGTTTCCAATATCATATGCCAGGTAGTTGTATCCAGAATATTCATAATCAATGAACTGTACATCACCTATGTGAGACACAAACACAAAGATATTAAGAAATCACATACAAGATCAGAAAATCCCTATGCTATTTGTAATTAAATAGCTTTCAATACTTTGTCTCATTGTATGTGCGTGGTTACATGCACTTCTGAGACAATACAGGTAAGGCTGTGAATTTTATGGCAATGAGCTTTACAAAATTCAAACTACGTCTCTGGATCAACAGCTTCTCATGAAAACTAATGACCACTTTATTAAGGAAAACCTAACAAGACAATCTGCAGATTTTTAACAAAAGCAAAATATGTTTTCCACCACATGGGGGCATCAGTAACTTAAAACTTCAAGTTTAATTAATAATAACTTTCCTTGGAAACTTGATAGTCTATGCCATTTTAACAGAAATGTAATCTGTGATACCTAACAATAAATCTACAAGCTTATCTACATAGAAAAATAAAATACAAATTTTGAAAGACTTGTATTCTACAAATCTGAGGTGCCATGCTGTTACGCTGATGAATTTAATAGTATTGCCAAGTTAAGAAGCTAGTTACTATGGTACTCTTCATTTACCTGGAAGGCTACAGAGCTAAGATCTCTATATCTTAACAGCATTCACATGGTAACTTTATCTTTTAAAAAGAATGACATAGTTTTGTCTCAGTATTTCTAAATTTGAAAAAAATTATATAAACTAAGTTGATTTCCATTCTAACTTTTGATACATATTCATTATTCTCCAAAGATAATCTTACTTTCTGTGGACAAGTGAAATAGCATTTAAGAATGTTTCAGTTTTGAGTAGGGCTTTACTTGACAAGATAAAGTTTCTATTTAGACAAAAGGGGAAAAAAAACACAAAGAAAGCAACACTTTTAAAAAAATGTAATGTCACTGTCTACATCAGGGATAGATCTTTAAAACAAAATTAACATGAGTCACTGTCTACACTTAGGTATCACAGCTTACAAGGGTAAAGAGCTAAAAATGAACAGAGACGACTGTGTGAATAATTTCTAAGCAGCTTATTGAGAAAATGTGTAACAATTCTGTAGTCACCAAAAAAAGACACACTTGCTCTATTAACTTTTTTTCATACAGTCTCACTACACAGTTCAGACCCGTAGTGATCCTCTTGCTATTTTAGCCTCTCCAGGAGCTGGCATTACAGATTACAGCTGCGATTACCTTGCTGGGACCCTGTCGCTGGCCCAATGCACCCTGGGGGCAGGGCTGGCACAGCATGTGATACTAGGGATCAAACCCCAGTCCCTGCACTTGCCTTAGCAGGCACTTAGTCCACTGAGCTATCTCACTGGCCTTTATAATGCTCTGATGTAATCTGTAAGTTTAAGTTAGGGAAGTACTAATCACTGATTATATTCAAGCAGAGAAAACAATTACATGACCAAAATGTCATAGAAAATGCAAGATTTTACATAAATGCAACATGTTTTCAAATATGTAACTGTATTTCACATAGCTGTAAACCTGTGTTAAGAGCTGCCTGGGTTCACACCCAGCACCTGGAAGAAGTTTAAAAAATCCCACCTTAAGTAAAAAAAATAAGGAACACCAAGGTATGTTTGTTAGCAAAACTGAACGTATACTGTTAGAATAAATGCTCTATTTTTAGGTGTTGGTGAGAATGAATCATCACTGCAACTTAACCTAATTATTTTTGAATTCCCAGAACATTATTCCACATAAATTCTTATTGTTAACTAAATCACTTTGTGGAATTGCAGCAGGGGAAATTGGAATGGAATATGTTTTAAAACTTCTTTTCTAGAAGTTATAAGGAATGGGAGGGTGCTACATGATAAAATATTAGCACCCATTGAAAATCAAACCAAAGCCATGAAAAAAAAAAAATCTCATTTTCAAAAATAAAAATTAAGGAATATAAAATGGCATATGAAAAAGATACTAAATTAGTTGATAGGATTCAAGTTATTAAATGTTCCTACAGAGAAAAAGAAACATAAACTACATGAGAGAAAAAAATGAATGAAAATTTTAAAAACAAAATGTTTTATTTGATTTTACTACAAGTGTTAGACAAGTGACTCTTTTTTCTGTTTTCCTATTTTTTAAATTATTTTTAGTATTACTTTTTCGGAGGAAAAAGCTATTTTAAAGGACAACATCAATCCTCTATATAAAATTGTTAATAAAATACCAAACACAATGGCTCAGAAATACCTAACCACAAGACTTCAATCGGGACACAAAATCTATCAAGGCACACATCTGAGCCTAATACATAACTTTTACAATTGCAGCTGTTGATCACTTTAGCTTTTTAAACACAAATTCTTGTAGTGCTCATATCAACTGTTACATGCCAATAAAAATACACAGCCCAGTCTTGAAGCTTACTTTTGTCACATAAATAAAAGCTTCAATTTCAGCTTTAATTTCAAATTATATTTAAAATTTAGCAAATAGAGTTAAAAGTGGCAGGTCTAAAATATGCCTGCCTACAAATGCAGTTTAATTAAAACAGACCATTTTAACAAAATTGTTTCAGCAAGACAATTTTAGCAATGACTTTTGTAGTAACATTAATTCATTAAAACTAGCCTTTATTTTTAAATGCTATGTTGAGTTTATAAATAATGAAATTTAAAAATAAGAAAATGAAGCTAACAAGATACAGATGAGGCTGTTACCAGGCTCCGTGCATGTGAACAAGTGATGCGATAACCCTCCAGTCAGTGCGTTTAAGAAGCACGGGTGCGCCGCCACATGGCAGCAACAAGGGCATACCTAATCTGTAGCAGATGAAGAAAATTTGGCAAACTCACATTTTACAAGACACAAAGCTTAAAAGGAAAGAAATTGTTTTAAAATCTGCATTAACTATTCTTTTTCAAATTATTACAAACAAAGTGGAACTCAA
Source organism: Ctenomys sociabilis (assembly GCA_004027165.1). Classification (NCBI taxonomy): domain Eukaryota; kingdom Metazoa; phylum Chordata; class Mammalia; order Rodentia; family Ctenomyidae; genus Ctenomys; species Ctenomys sociabilis. The sequence continues at coordinate 36,348 of PVKA01005499.1, forward strand.
CCTTAAATTTAATCTTCTGCAACAAAGTAAAATTAGGCTTACTGCCTTATTTAGGGTGCCAGAAAAATCAAATTACAATATTAGAAAATGTTTTCCTATCAAAAGAAAACATTATCTCTTTTCTCCTACAAATGTAGCATTTAATTCCAAAATGTTCTATGAACTGAGGTTTCCAGGGTGGAGGGCAATGAGACACTCCCTAAAATGTTCTGTGCATATTACTTCTAAAGGGGGAATTGTCAATTTGCAAGATTACTAAGGGACTCTGGACCTCTAAAACATAAAAATCCTATAGTCTAAAGCCTATAACTAACTTTTATCATTATATAATTAGCACAATGACAGCTATATAATAAGTAAAGGATATGACTAACATATAAAATGCTAATTTAAAATTTTAAGTCTACATTCTGGAGGCTTTTTAAAATTTTCTTTTATATCTTCACTCAAGTAATAAAAATCTACACAATAAGTTAAATTGTCCAAATCTCAGTACATTAAAAGGTCTTCAATTTTTAAAATCACTTTAAAACCAAAAAATGTAACTTACTAGCTATGACTATATAATTTTATCACATGATACATCTTTGGATTCTTTTATTTTGTTGTCAAGGATAAAGAAATGAAAATGAAAAGTAAAATAGTCAACGTATAAACCTAAAAATCTTTCCAACTCATTCTGCTCTTAGGCAGGTTAATAAGAAAAGTACAGTCATACTAATGTCAGCTGAGGCTTTGTCCCTTACACAGAGAAAGACAGGGTACTCTAGTCTGAAAACAAGTGCGCTGAGCAATGTTTGGGGCCCAGCTGCAACACAGTACTCACCATTTGGAAGGTGCTGTCATGTGACTGTTCTACTACATGATACACAGCTTCCCGGAGGGGCAATAAGGGTCCTTTCACTTTTCATCATGAAAGTCACAGCAATTAACTCCTAGCACACGAGAAGGATTCTAAAAACCACTGGGGTAAATGGAGGATTGGCAGAGAAAGCTGAGACATAATAACTGTATGTTTAAAGGGGGAGGGCACAAGTAAGCATAAAATACATGAAAAGGTATGGTGCTTTCTGTCATTCTTATAAAATAAATGACTGAATATAGTGGGCCCAAGCACATTTGTTTAAGAAAAAGAAAATCTAGTTACAATTTTAGGTCACTCAGAGTTTTTAAATTCATTTAGATTTCTTATTACCTGACTCAGGAGGATATTATATTTTGCTAACCAGTGGTCCAGATTATGAATACAGGGTTAAGATTATCCTTTAGAAAAGTATGGGAGGGCTTGGGAGATAGCTCAGCGGTCTAAGTGCCTGCCTGGCAAGTGCAGAGACCCAGGTTTGATCACTGGTACTGCACACTGTGCTGCCTGCCGGCCACCAAAAGCAAGTGTGGTAGTGCACACCTGTAATCCCAGGGCTAGGGAGGCTGTGACAGGAGGATCACTACGAGTCCGAGCTGTGTACTGAGACCCTGTACTAAATAAATACTTTTTTAAATTACAAAAAGCAAAAGCATGGGAAACTTTCTTGGGTGATGAAAATGTTGTACACCTTTTATAGGAGTTTGGATTACAGGGATGTACACATTTGTCAAAACTCACTGAATTGTGGAAGTTAAACTCCTAGGCTCAGCTTCCCAAGTACCTGGAACTACAGGCACACAACAGCTACTGTGTCCTCCACCTTAGTGTGCCCTAAGCCTTGCACAGTACACTACAATGAAATCCTGACCCAGTGTTACTCATGCTGAAGTGCTGAGGTATGAAGGTCACTGACGCTGCAACTCACTATGACATACATAAAAATAAACAGATGGAATGATGTGATAAAGCACAAACTTGTCAACAATTCTAGAATCTAGCTGTCAGCTACATGGGTGAATACGCTATAATTTTTTTAAATTTTGTTTGAAAACTTTCATAATATATGGGAAAAGAAAAGGATATTATCAAGTACATATACTCATTTATTCAAACTACTTTTTTTGTATACATTTGTATCAAATATTGTATGTGTGACTTTTCTACCTCTGACTATGGGGAGATGCTCCAAGCAGGCAGAGAGCTACATATGAATATGAACCCATTTGTTTTGCACACAAATATATTATATGGTCATGTACATATTTTAGTTACTCCAGCAACAAATATGTTTCACTTGGTTACATAGTTTAGTATTTCTCAAGACCACACAGGCCTCAGCCTACAATGAATATTCTTAGCAAAACTAGTCTTTATTCAAATTTTAAAATAAAAACATTCTAAAGCAACAGCACTTTACATTAAAAATGACAGTGTAGATAACAGAGCCAACCAAGGGACTAAAAATGATGATCCATCCATTTTCTATTTATATTGAGCAAATCTCAAAAATCTGGTTTACTATATACATAAAACCAAGAAAAAGCTTTCCTTTTCCACTCATTTGTATCTGCTTAAAGAATGACAAATCAGCTTCTTGCATTTCATTGACAAAGAAAATAGAGATCTCCACCGATGATGCCTGAAATTAGACAATACCTCTTTGCTTTCTTGAGTTTTTTTCTTTTCCTTCTTTTTTGGTGGTGCTAGAGATCAAACTCAGGACCTTGCGCTTGCCAGGAAAGCACTTATTCCACTGAGCTATCTCCCCATTGCCCCTTTCTTTTTCTTCAATGTCTATTTTGTCGTGCTAGCTAAGCTTGACCTCAAGGCCTCTCATGAACTAGGCATGTATTTCAACAATGACAGTCCCAGACTTTTACCCTTTTTGAGATAGGGTTTTGCCAATAAGTTGCACAGGCTGGTCTCAAGCATTTGGTCCTCATGCCTCAGCTTCCCAAGTAGCTGCAAATATGGGTGTGTGCAAATGTGCTCAGCAACTACATTAGATCCTTATATGAGCTTTTATGAAGAAATGGAGAGAGAACCACCAAAAGTCATCAGAACAATAAGCATTCTGACAAAAGCATTAAGATATGCAACAGCAATCTCAAAAAACTTTCCCAATTACTTCTAAGGTAGCAATAAAAGATTAGCTGAAGTTAAAATATTAGATTTGAAGTCAGTTAATAATACTCCAATATATTTATTAGAAGCTCTATTAAATTAGCAATTAATTAATTTAAAAGATGTTTGCCAACTCCCACAGTTTGAGAGCAAGAACCATTGCTTTTGGTTTCTTACGTGTTCCAAATTCTATCTGATCTTGTTAAGTGTTCTCTTCCTACCTTTTGGGACATCTCACTGAAGGCAAGGAGAGCCACTGTTTACCAACCATTGAATTTCATGCACTAACTTTCATCTCTAAAAATCCTGACAGCCAACACCAACTCTAAAAAGAAACTCCCTCATCCTCCAGCAGGCTGAGGACAAGCACAGGCAGGCAGCATTCCTGCGATGCCCCCAGCCCCAGGAGGAGTGCGTGTGAACATAGAGGCAAAGGCCAAGGTGCTTTGTCTTCATGTCCACTCTGTATATAAACATCTATCTACACATACACAGATATACTAACACATACACACTTTTAAAATTTTAATCTCTGAAATTATAATGGAGAGAAACCATTAGAGTTGCTCATAAAGACAAATCAAATTGTCATCTCATACTTGTAAGTCTAATTCTTCTAGTTGCTAACTAATTTTTACCTTTTCATAATCTGACACAGTAAATAAAATGCAAGCTATAAACATAATACAGGTGTTGGTAAACTATTTATGTTCAGGCCCAATCCAGCTCACTACCTGTTTTGTGAAATCCCATATAAGAACACTCAACTTTTCATCCACTTATGGACTTATTTATGATGTAACCCAGAAAGAAAGAGTTCCGGGGCTGGGGATTTGGCTCAGCGGTAGAATGCTTGCCTAGCAAGCTGGAAGCCCTGAGTTCGGTCCTTGGCACCAAAAACAAAACATAAATCTCTCCTGAAAAACAGTTCAACCAAAAAAATACAGTAATCAAAAAAAAAAAAAAAAAAACAAGGCAACTACAGAGTGAAAGAGTTCCAATAAAGAGTACAGTAGGGCTCACAAAGTCTAAAAGATGTGCCATTTCAGGTTCTTGTCATAAAAATCTCTGAGCCCCTATCTTAGTGCATTATAACTACAAATGACAGCTACTAAGTACATGAACCAGGCTATATTCTCTACATGCATGATCTAAAATCTTGTCAGCAATTATCTAAAATAGATATTATCCCTTAAGTTACAAATAGACCAAACTTAAGCTTTAGAATACCAACAGAATTATAGTTGCCTGGGAATCTGTTTTAAATATACAAATTTTTCCATCTTTCTATAGAAATTCTTATTTAGTTGGTCTTGAGCAGGAAGGACCTAGAGATCTGCTTTATTCCAAGAATACTGATTCTTAAGCAAAGAGTCAAAACCAAATATAAATACTTCTAAAGCAATAAAATGATTGATAAGTGACCTTAGTGCGCTTGGTTCCAAAATCTATATTCTGAGTTATGTTGGTCATGACTCAGTTTGAATATATCTATTTTCAAGAACTACTCAGAAATTTCTAGTTACTTTATATATAAACTACATTAATTTTGTTGGAAAATATATGCAAAGGCTTCAAAATGATTCTGTATAAATTTATTGAGTTTGGCTAAAATTCATACTTTTGAAAAGTTAAAGAGTTTAAATTATATTCAGGTCCATAAATGTGACCTGAATATAGAGCAAAGCCCCTTGGCTTTCATTCCTTTTTTGCACCTTTTTGTATCTCAAAAGCTGGAAGCCCTGAGCCCCAGTTATATGAACTGCTTTTATGAGATGACAAATGAAACCTGTTTATGAATATACTATGCTGTTTAATCAAATATTGTATGTGGAAATTATTTAAATCTCAAAAGATTCAACTTGGCTCTTATGTGCTATAACAAGGTAACCAGTTAAATAATCTTGGAATCTATATTTAATGGTTTTTGTTTGTTTGTTTGTTTTCGCAGAACTGGGGATTGCACTCAGCCCCTTGAGCTTGCCAGGGAAGCACTTATCATTAAGCCATCTCTGCAGCCCCTATATTTAAAGTTTTGAGGAACCTTTTTGAGATCACTGGCATAACATCAATGCAATGCTATGGTGTCAAACATGAAGGTTTTATACATTAAGCTTACTAAATTCATTGACTACGAGAGATGTTATTGCCTAACGGTAATCAAAGACTTAACTAGATGGTCCCACTATCCCTAAGCCATCAGCTCCTAATTTGAAACTTGACACCAAACAGTAGAATAAGTTTTCTTAACATGCTTCCTTGTTTTAGATATTCCTGAACATTCGAACCATATTTTCTTAATGCCAAAGTATCAACTATTCACACAGGATATGATTTTTCAAATGGATACTACAGATCCAAATTAGCCTTCTTAATGGACATTATAAACTACTGAAAGGGTTGGAAAAACTTAGTTTTTCCCTAACCAAAAACATTAACCACAAAGACATGAAGAATCATGGCACAAAATGGATACCTACTGCTAAAGGGACAGAAATACATCAAAACAGTCACATTTATGACCTGAATATATTCTTCTATGTAGGAAACAAAGTTAAGACACAAAAGTATGCCTGACCTAATGTTTAGCCTGTATGTCTACAGGGACAAACACACACACACACACACACACACACACACACACACAATTTGACTTGTGAAAGCCAAACTGAAGTATGTTATCTAAAAATATAAGAACTTCCAATAAAGTTGACCAATATTTTAGAGCTAAAGCAACTATTTAAATGAGAATTAAAACACCTAAAATAAAGTAATCTGATTTTTTTGGTCCCTTATTTTTAATGTTAAAAACAAGTTTGATCTATGAAATGAATATGCAAAAGAAAACATAAAAATAAAACATGGAAGGTTAAATTATAGTCCAAAAGAAATAGCAGATTCTCTTTATTACCTTGCAGTTAAAAATAAAGCTGAGTGTCCACTTCAAATGTAAGATGAAGTCCCTCATTTGAATGTTACTATGTCCTACACTGAACTTAAAAGCTATTACACTACTACACTATATAACTAATGTTCTCGTCTACAAATGGCATTGAGATTTGGTTACTAGTATAATGTAGAGTGCATATATAGTATGACATGTATGTACAATAAATGGTCAAAAATTCATTAATACACACTGCCAAGCACTTAGGGTGTACCTGAATTTTAAAATAAAAACTGAAACCACCCAAAATTTTCCAATGTACCAATTTAAAAATGTTAGCTCAGTATGTTTAAAAACATAATTTCTAATCCATATTAAAATATCAAATATAAACAATACTTAATCCTTGAGAAAATTCCTTTGGTTGGTTTTCAAGTTAATGCTGGCTATAAATACTAAGAAACTTTGTATTAGAACAATCCAACTACAATAATAAAAAGTCCTAAGTAGTAACTTATTATGACCATGTTAATGAGAATTCTTTGGCTCTTGTACATTTGCAACAGAATACATTTTTCCTGTGAAAAGCAACAGCTTCATTGTTTCAAGTACACTTTCTTAAATTAATACTAAACCTTTAACCAAATTGTATTTTTAAATGTCAATTTAGTATCTGAAGGGCATCTACCCTTTAGCAACCAAACCTCAAGCCACTTTACCCAGTGATATAACTCAGTGTTTCTTAGGTGACAAAACAGAAACTCTGAATACAATATATGAACATTCACAAAAACCATTCTACCTGAAAGTATCAATGTCTATCCTAAAAATACTGCCACTATTTAACAAAAGTTTCTTGATTATTACTTTATTAGAAGTAAATTTGAACAATTACAAGTATGTCCTCCATCTCTGGCTCTCACCTTAGCATCAACATACACAACAAATCACAATAAACAGGTGATGAAAAACCTAGATACATTTGTTTCTAATACTGTTATCTTTCCCAAAACTGTCAGAAAACTGTGAAAACAGAAATAAAGCAGTACATTTGTCAATTTGTTGATTTTTCCATAGTCCCCATTAAAAGCAGGTACACTTTCAAGTCATAAATAACCAAACGGGTTTTAGAATTATATATATATATATATATAAACAAAATCATTTCATCATTTTATACTTAAATATCCAATAAGAACCACAACTATTTCTAACAAACCAATTTTTAAAAACATTGTATACAAATATACATAGTATACTCCTAATTTATGTTATCATGTCCTTATAACCTAAAAGAAAACATTTAAAGGTTTTATGCATGTTTTAAGCCTCACATTTGAATTATATTTACTTTTATTCATATAAAGATGAAAAGACAATTAAGAAAATTTTAAAAATTAACCTTTCCTTACTAATAAGGTCAAGTACCTACCTTGTTTCTCATTGTAGATTATATTCTTACACAATAGGTCATTATGGCAAAGCACCACAGGTGAGCCCAGGTTGGAAAGAATTTCCTTCATCCAAGTCATCTCTTCCTGAAGAATCTGAGAGCTTGGGATATCACTTAAGAATCTATTAAGTTTCAAAAGAAGGATTGCTTATTTATCTTGACATTTTTTTCAAGTTTGATTAAGTATTAAATCCATGTTGAGTAAGCCTTTTCCATTAAATTACATATGCTACTGAATTAAAACAAAGTATGAAGTAAAAAATGTTGAAACAAAGTAAATCTTTAGAATGAGATTCAACATGAATTTAAAAACTGAACAACAGTTAAAATTTGTAGTAATATTTTAAAAAGAACTTATCACTATAAAACTGGAGGATAAATATACAATTAAGTGCTATTCTAAAATGCTTTATTCCCATTTTATAAATTTAAAAAGGCATTAAGTTAAGCTACTTAAAAACTACTAATGCTTATTTCAAGTTAAGAAGTGTGACTACAATAGGAAGCATCTAACTTCTCAAAAGTCCTTGTCTTCAGCTGATAAATCAGCATGCAAAGGCAGGTTCACTAATTACAGCAATAGCAAGGCATGGCTAAAAGGTTAAAGTGCCGAGAGTGCAGAGAGGAGAGTAGCGCGGCAGGAGAAGCCAGCAGTCACCGTTCTTTGTCTCAGGCCCTGCACTGCGCTCTGTCTACTTCAGTCTGATAAAAGCAGAGAGGCCCACAAATGGATACAGTAATTCTTCAGTAGTGCCATAAAATTGCTACTGAGTTGTTTACTCTTCTTCTGCTCTTAATATCTATTATTTTGACAGGTAATCTTATATCCTGTTACTTATTATCCATTTTACAATATGAAATTGATTTTACTTTTTACATTTGGTTTTGTACAGATGTTTTCACTATCATATGCTTCAATACAACTTCCAAAAGTAATCCTTCTATATTCGTTTCAAGATGATGTATGATGTATCTGTTGAATATTTTCTTTTCTTAAATTATTTTTTATTTATTTATTTTTTAATGTGTTTGGTACAGGGTCTCACTACGCAGTGAGACTCATAGTGATGCTCCTGTTTTCAAGCCTCCCCAGAGCTGAGATTGGAGGCGTGCACCACCACACCCAGACAAGATGGCTGGCTCAGAGCGCCCAGGAGTGGGACTGGTGCAGCAGGTGATGCTGGGGATCTAACCAGGTCCCTGCACTGGCCTAAGCAGGTGCTTAAGTCCACTGAGCTATCTCACTGAACCTCTTTATTTAAAAAAAAAAAAAAAAAAAAGGAATAGGAGTCAAAGGATTGGGAACATAATCACATACAACTAAATGGGAATGCAAAAAACTAAAAATATTTTTCATATTTTAATTTTAGTTCTGTATTATCTACTGGAGCATGGTGTTTTCTCCTTTTTATTTACCACAGAATACCTCCGGCTTTCCAAATTCTCACTAACCTCCTGGGTTTAAAGTGTACCTTGATGGCACAGATGTGGAGAAAAAGGAAAGCATCCACATTGTTGGTGAGAATGCAAACTAGTACAACTGTTACAGAAATCAGAGTGCAGAATCTTCAAAAACTAAAAACAGAAATTCCATTCAACCTAACTCCCTCTTCTAGTTATCTTCCTAAGAGTTAAAAATCATCATATCACAGGGACACACACACATACCCATGTTTACAACAGCACAATTTATAACAGCTAGATCTTAGAACTTTTACATCCATCAACAGATGAATGAATAAAGACAATGGCATTTATATAGAATAGAGTACCACTCTGCCATAAAGAAAGAAAATCAAGGTAATTACACACAAATAGATGCAGCTTGAGAACATAATGTTAAGTGAAATAAACCACACATACAAGTGTAAACACAGTCTTTCTTATAGAGAAACTACAAATAGATACATATACATACACAAGCAGAAAGCACAATAGACAATGAATATACAGGAACTAGGGAGAAGTCCAAATAATTTCACAAATTACCTATTCTGTTGCTTCAAAACTATTTTACTATATACACTAGGTTGTTCCACTTATACTACATATAGAACAATACTAGTTTCCCTTGGTGCACTGCAAAGAAAATTTTATGCTATTGCCTGTTGCTGTAAGTCATTTTTATCTATGTCTTAAACTCTGAATAACTTAAGATTATGATACATAGTGTATTATTGTTTTGTTATAAATTCTTTTTTTTTTTATAAAACTGAAAATCAAGAGAATCTAGGTAATATAACACAAAAGTAACGTAAACAGCATTTATGTGGCCAGGAACTTTTTAAGGACTTTATATTAACTCAATCTTCATCAAAAATAATAATAATAATAACAATACATCAATAAGCTTCTGCTGTCTTTTTATTTGATGGATGGATGGAGTTAGAACTAACTTCCCCAAGGCTGACAGTACAAATGATGACTGACGGGCAGAATGATCTCAATCTGGACCCAGAGTGCTGTGCTCTTAAGATAAACAACAGCATACTGTCTCTCAATTCTGCATTACGTTCAGTTACAATCTTCCAATAAAGTAGCTATTTCAAAGAACAGCTGTGTTTTTATGCTGTAGCTTCCTGAATATCCAGCATACTAGATATCACTTCCAGAGGCCTGCCAAATTAAGAACAGACCTTCAGTATGTGCAAGGGACTGGTTCTAGCACCTTCTATGGATACCAAAATCAACAAATTTTCCAAGACCCTTTTACAATATGACATAATATTTACACACATCCTCCTCTCTACTTTGAATCATCTCTAAGTAACTTACCTAATACAGCATAAATGCTATGTGATTGTTAAACTGCACTGTTTAGACAATAATGAAAAGAAAGTATTTCCCACCTGCAAGTAGCAGAATCTGGATGCAGTGTCTCCAAATAGAAAGGACTGACTTTACAGAATACATCAAATTAAACTTTTAAATAATCAAATTTAAGAGCTAATTTTTCCTAATGAATTATAATACATGAAACAAGGGCAAAGAAAACCTATTATAGGTCCTGCTTGTCTCTGTTGTTCATGAAACAGTTCCTAAATGTGACAATGCAGCCTTCACATATTTTCTGGATATGATGGACAAAACAAAATTTCCAAATTTTGTATCAGTAATAATCATGCTACCTAGACACAGTCATATGATTTAGATTTTTTTTTTCTTTTTTTGTATTTTCAGGGAAGCACTCTACAGGGTGTTCAGGGTCTCATTACTAGATTGGACTAGTCATGATTCCCCTGTTTACAGCCTCCCAAGAGCTGGGATTAAGGGTGTGTGCCACCACGCCCAGTTTCAATTGTTGTTTCAGTGCTCCCTGGGGGTGGGGCCAGCACGGCATAGTATGGATCAAACCCCTGGCCCCTGCTTGCAGGCACTTTAATCCACTGATCTATTTGGTGGGCCATATGATTTATATTTTAAATATCAATAGTAATTACTTAATACAGGAAATAATGAAACTCCATGGTCTGTTTCAGCATAGGAAGCCAAGTGTCACAAAATCCAAATACAAATCCAGTAAGCAAATACGTGGCGTCCTCTGGCACATGAATCACCAAGTAAGCTACAATAACCCAAGGTTTTCATATTACTACAGTGACTCAGTGCAAATGTCTAGGCCTTTTCAAATCAACTTTAAACAAAAAGAATTTGAAAAAGATTCTTATGGCCAACTCGTGAAAAAACTGTTCCTACTCTTCATGATCTCTATAACGATCTTGAAATAAAGGTTCTGCATTTGTTCCTTGTCCCTCAATCGCCACCACTTTTGTTGTCTTAGGATTTATTTTGTAGAAAGGAAGTAGGAATACACAGCAGTTACTTATATGGTGCCATCTGAAAGTCAAAATATCAATCCTCTTTTCTAACTCTATTGCAAAGAGATTAACAACCCAGACTTCACACATAAATACCTGCAGCTATCTTTTGAGTCATAAAACAAAGTAATACTATAAAGAATTCAAATGTAAAAGTAAACTTACCTTTTATTAATGTCTTCATCTGCAAATCCTGTGGGAATGAGAGAGAAGTATTTTCCCATCTTTAGCCAAAGGTTAGATTTGGGGATCCAGCCATTGTGTGCATGGATAGCATGGATTTTAGCAAGGTGACGAGCTATTAGCCTGTTTAAAACAAAACAGCATAAAAAAAGACAAAAAATATGTATCATAAAAATTGTACCTGTTAATGTCAAACATGATTTCCCTTAATCAAATTTTAGTTAAATTTCTCAATTATCTCTTACTAAGCATTTCTGTTTTCCTTGTAAAGACCCAATTTACCAAAAATATCCTGCCTTCAATACCAAATCATTTTGCTGTTTGATTAGGTTTCTTATCCTCTACCCACCCCTAGATCAAACTCTCTAGAAACCAGAGACTAAAATGCAACCCCAAACTCATTTATTTATTTGAAAGTGCTAAAATGCAATTAAATCTGAACACTGAGGTTTTAGGAAGCATTTTCCCATATAATTCTAAACACAATAGCAGCAGAAAGAAGAGATATTGCATTATCAATGTAACTGACATTAAGCTACCCTTTAAAGGGCAAAAACCATCCTTATTCTTCTGGTCTAATGCTCTCCACTTAGGAGATAATGAAACCAGTATCTGATGAATTAGAATCACTTATCTTGACAAACCAAATCCAGAGTCCACTGAGAAATTTACCACACTATCAAGGGATTCTTCCACTACTAGACCTATCACCAGGTAAATTAAAGTCTATTTTTGATTTACTTGAGTATCACGTAAGAAAAATTTCTTCACATTGTATATTGTATATGACAATTAGTATTTTCTTTCTTCATTCATTCTTTCTTTTTTCTTTTGGCCAGCTCAGCCAGCCCTTGGGGTGGGGCTGGCACAGCATATGGTGCCAGGGATTAAACCAAAGTTGATTGATCCCAGGTTCCTGTGCTTTCTTAAACTTGCCTAAGCAGGTGCTTTAGACTGCTGAGGTATCTCACCGGCCCCATGTTTTCTTATTTAAAAAAAAAACAACATCCATTTAAAATATTGAGGGCCAGCCAAATAGCTCAGTGAATTAAAGTGCCTGCAAGCAGACACAGGGGCTAGGGATGTGATCCCTGGGCCTGCCTTGCCGGCCCTGCTCCTGGGGCGCACTGACACAGCAAGACTGGGATGGTGGCGTGCACCTGTAATCCCAGCTCTTGGGAGGCTGTAAACAGGCGGATCACTACAAATCCAGTCTAGTAGTGAGACCCTGAACACTCTGTAGACACTTCCCTAAAGTAAAAATTAAAAAAAAAAAAAAAAAAAACATTTGAAATACTGTCTGGGACTTTTTCCACATCCTTTTTTTCTTTTTTTTTTTTAAGCACATACTGCTTCTACAGATTAAGGGGTTTCACTGTGGCAGATTCACAACATATGCTGATCATACTATATTCATTAATTAAAGAAGGGCCTGGCTACAGAAGTTTTCTGGTCATTACTATGGTCATTCTTCAGGAAAATTTCTAGAAAATAAAGCACAGTATACATCAGCAGACAGCAGATTCCTAACAACATCATCAGAGCCCCTAGAGCCAGCCATGCTTTAACTCAGTATTTTCAGTTTATACACCAATAAATTTCTTCTTTTAAGACAGGACTTTCCTAATTATCATTTTCAATCTCATTGTAAAAATATTAAATCTGTAATCTTTTTTTTATGTGCTTTGAGTCACACTGCTCAAATAGCTAGCTATCTTACATAAGTAACTACTGGCTGACTCTTCTCAAGATCATATACTTAGGTCTACAAAAAGAGAAAGAAAAGATACCCTTTTGTGCCAGCTTCATATATGCTTAGAAAAGTGTACCCAATTAACTAAGGGTACATGAACACCAAATAATTTCATGACAAAGCAAAGTGGTTAACAAAAATAAAAAGCAGACCACAATGGTGTACACACACACATACACATATATATACACCCATTTTAAGCTAGTAAAATCATTTACAGCCCCATCAGCACCATGACCGGCCATCCCCTACTTTCATGGTGGAGGTTCAGTGCATGTATTTTGATCATATTCACCTGCCTTATCGTCTACCCTATAACAAAGAACTACAGGTCTTTTTATCATAAGCAAAACAATAAGAAATGTGTCTTAGCCATTCTGGGCTTAGCAAAAATCATAAATTGGGTGGGTTCATAAATGATTCAGAAATTTCTTTCTCATACTTCTGGAGATAAGGAAATCCAAAAAGGCACAAGCAGATTTCACACTGCTTTAAGGATAGTTCATAGAGGGTATTCTATAATACTGCACCTTTATATGGTGGAAACAAGCTTCCAGGTAAGCCCAAGGCCTCTTTCATAAGGACTTGAGGGACATTCATGAAGGCTTTTCTTCAATAAGACTACTCTAAAAGGCCCTGTCTCTTTATACTATTACACTGGGAGTTAGGTTTCAATAAAAGAATTTCAAGGGGACCCATTTGGACCACAGCAAAAATAAAGACAATATATTTAAAATAAATCTCCTTATAGAAATAACAAATATAGGGGCTAGGGATATAGCTCAGTAGCAGATACCTAGTCTAGCATGCACAAGGCCAAGGTTCAATCTGCAGCAACATACATACATACACACACACACACACACACACACACACACACCCATCAATTACAATCATACCACTTCCATATTTAAAAAACAAAGGTTTGCTAAGAAATCTAAAAACTTGTACACATTCTAACTGTATGTTTCACACTCATCTAAAAATTTTCATAAGCTGTACTTAAATAAACATGTAATTAAAGCTAGGCATTGTGATACATGCCTATAGCTCCAGCACTCAACAAGACTGAGGCAGGAGGATTCTGACATAAAGGCCACCCTGGACTACAAAGTGAGAAGGGAGGTAGAGAAAAAGGATGGGAGAAAGGGAGGAAGAAAGAAAAAGGAAAAATAGTACTTACAAATAAACAAATTCAGCAAGTTACAGAATACAAAATCAACATGTGAAACAGTTCATTTTTATACTAACAATCACTGAAAAAAAGGGAATTCCATTTAAAATAACATCATTCTTTTTGTATAGGAATAAATTTAAAACACTTTTACAAAACTAAAGTATATAAGTAAATGGAAACATATACATTGTCCATGGACTGCAAAACTCAGCATTGTTATTGAGTATTGTTATTGTTATTAAGATGTCAATACAATTCCAAGTGATCTATAAACACATACTAATTCCAAAGATGACCTTTGTAAAAATCTCTCCTAAAATCCATACAAAATCTCAAAGGATCCTGCATAGCAAAGAAGTTTTAAGCTATACACTTACTATTTTCAAAGGCATAATAATGAAAACAATATGGTACTGGTACAGAAACAGGCCAGACAAGTAGAACAGAATTAAAAACCCAGAAATATCTCCAAGTGATATTCAGTAAGGATGCCAAATGATTCTAAGAAAACTTAGCATCTGCAGTATGGGGTAGAGGAACCTTTTCTTTATAGCATACTAAAAAATTAATTGCAAATGGATCAATGAGGAGCTGAGTATAAGAGCTAAAAATATAAAAATTCTTACAAAACGTGGAAAGTTTCACACTTCTAGTCACTTACTTGGCTATGATGTTGTGGACAAGGCAACAAAGCACAAACAACAGAAGTAAAAACAGAAGAACAAGACTATTAAAGATTGACAACGTATCAAAGGACACAGTCATCATAGTGAAAAAGCAACCCACAGAACAAGAGAAAAGTCAAGGCCCTGACTTTCAGCAGCTCAACAATATTTTACTTTATGGCAATATGAAAGTGACACACATTCAGCACAAATCCTGGGTTGAATTTTGACCTTTGCCCAGAACAGCAACATGTGAGCACATACTCTCAAATACTGTTGAGCTGCAGAGATAAACCATGCTCCCAGTTGGCCATACAATCATAGAGATAAACAGTTGATATTCTACAGTATACTGATTTTCTAAACTATGATGTTTAGTAAGGTAAGTGGATGAAATGCATTTCAACTAACAGTATTTTCAAACTAGCAGTCAGTTTGAAAGGAAGTCTAGTAACTATATTTGACAAGAGGTTAATATTCAAATATCATAATGAAGTCCTATTATCCAATAAAAGGAAGTAAGACGACAAAACTGAAATTGGATAAAATAGGCATTTTTTCAAAAAAAAAAAAAAAATAAGGCAAATAAACATGTAAATGTAGTCTAAACATCCCTAATCACTAAGGAAATACAAATACAAAACAATGAAATATCCCACTGCACTAACTAGAGTGGCTACTAGAAAAACTTCAAAAAGTATATATTTTTAAACACAGACAACAATCATTGGCAAGAATGTGGAGAAAATGAAACACTTGTGCAATATTAGAAAAAACATATAATAGTACAACTACCATGAAAAACATCAAGATAGTTCCTTTAAAAATTGAATTGCCATTTTAAGAAATTTACTTAGAATTAAAATAGGGCATCATGGAGATATATGCATATCTATGTTTATAGCAGTAATATTCACAATAGCTGAAAATGCTGAAACAATCCAGTGTCTATCCATGTATGAATAAATATATAAAATGCAGTATATAAAAATATCATTAAGTTTTAAAAAGGAAATCGGTTCTGGTTTGGAAGCATAGCTCAGTGATAAGACCTGGGTCTGAGCCCTAGCACCAAAAAAAATAATAATAATAATAAATAATAATAATAAAAGAAGATATTCTAGCATGTTACCACATGGATAAACTTTGAGCACATCATGCTAAGTGAAATAAGACAGTCACAAAATACAAATACTGTATAATTCCACTTACATGAGGTACCTAGAGTAGTCAAATTCATAGAGATAGAAGTAGATGATGCTTGTCAGGGTCTAGAGGAAAGGGGGAACAGGGAGTGTTATTTAATGGATATAGAGTTTCAGTCTTGCTAGATGAAAAGATTCCTGGAAGTCAGCTAGAAAACAGTGTGAATATATTTAATGCTACTGAGCTATACATTTTTAAAAATGATTAAAATGGTAAATGTCATGTGTATTTACAGTAAAAAAGTTCTTAAAACAACCCAATTATAGTGCTATATTTTCTACCACTGTTTTCAAAACAGAAAAAAACTATAATTTTTGTATTTATTTAAATTATTTTAAGTAATTTGTCTTTACTAACAAAATATTTAGAAATCCAATCCTTATTTACTAACACAAAACAGTAAGAAATAAAATCCAGTGATATATAAAAACGATGTACACCATAAACAAGTAGAATTATCCCAATTATGCAGGAGTGGCTCAACATTTGAAAATCAATGAGTAAAATCATCAAATGAGTTTATTAAGAGGTACAGAAAAAGCCTTTCTCGAAATCAAACACCAACTAATCATTAAAAAAAAAAAAATCAAAAAATTAGGAATGAAAGAGGAATTTCCTCACCTTGATCCAGAGCATCTACAAAAATTCCTCCTAATGGCATAATGGTAAAAAAAAATTCTACATCCTACTTAATGATAAGAAATATGAAACTTTCCTACTAAGGAATAACATGCAAGGAAGGATACTTCTCCTTTCACAAATCTCTACAATTGTAGTAGAAGTTTTTTAAACAAAAAGAGGTATATAAAATTCAACTACTATATATATATTATATATATATATAATATATATATAACATACATAATATTTCATATGTATATGTATATGAAAGTGTGATGTTTACTAAGGCAGTTAAGGCTACTATACAAATAAATATTAGCCTTAAGCAATTTTGTTCTTAAATCTTTCAAAGAGGGCCTTTTTTCCTGACTGGTATCGCTAGGTAAGATCACTATTACTGACATCAAAACCCAAAGCAGATTGGCACACACCAGGAATCCCAGCAGAAAGATCACAAGTTCAAGGCCAGGGCCCCTGTCTCATAATACCAGATGGGAATACAGCTCAGCAGCAAAGCACTGGCCTAGCATGTGCAATGCCCTACATTTAATATGCAGTTAGTTCTACCCTCCCCCTAAAAATAATACTTATAAAATTATCTTTTTATGTCTAGAGAAAGTTTCTCATACTGCTAATGGCATAAGGCCTGCCAATTTCCAACATAGTGAGGTGCTTATTTCTTATTATAAAGCCTCCTCTTGAGAACATGTACAGAAGGAAAGATGAAGAGATGTACCCAAGGGGAAGAGTAGAAGACTCGGGATCCTGCTCAGAAAGAATGCACAGGGATCCTTGTGCTAGGTAGGGGTCAGAACTTCAAGAAAAATAATAAAAACGGTACAGAATTTCAAAACAAGATTGCAGAAAGTAACAATGGTCTGGACCTTCTGCATTGTTTTCTTCAAAGTAGTTACTCATAATACAAGATACAGGCATGAAAAATGGGTCAAGCACTACAGGCATATACCCAACCTTTCAATGAGCCAATAGGAACAGATATGGTAGCATGACTACCATAACTACCCTGTATATGTATTTCCTTTCCCCTCTGCTTCTTTTTCCTTTCCACTTCATTCTTTCAGAACTTTAGAATGGTCTTGTCTACTACTTTCTATCACAATGCGTATCAAACAATAGCAGTAGTGCAGTCTCCATAGCCCAGGCCTGGTACAATTTTATGTTGGGCTAGAACCCCTCACTGAGGCTCCCCTGACTGGAGGGGTTACAGCACAGTGGTGGTTAGCACCCATATAACTATCTGTCTAGACATTGCATGCCCAGCTGCTGTCATCTGTCTTTATCCCTCTTAGTTTTTGCGAAGCATTGGACAAGCTCCTGCATGACTTCGACACTGCTCAGGTTGGGTTCCACCTCTTCCTCTGTGGACAAAGTTTAGTCTTTTCTTATGTCTGCTGGATCTTACTACTGCTGTGTAGATGCTGCCCAGACCTTCTGTAACTCTCAAGTAATCTGACTGGGCATCCTGGGAGCCTTTGTAACCATCAAAGGACTGATACTATCTATGATACTATCTATCTCCTTAGAAAAGCTTTAGGATACACGTGAAGTGCAGGCCATGGAAAGGTGAAGTAGTGTCCAACTTCATACCCAAACCATGGCTGGACAATGTTGCCTACATCTTGCACATACAAGAAGAGAACACCAAGATACAGTAACTTTTGACACTGTTGCCTTCACTGCCATGTATGACTGTGAAAGTGCAATGAAACTAGGGGGCTTATGTGCATTTTCAAGCAGGTGTTTATTTTTCAGTGGAAGGACATATATTAAGGGGTAGAGGGAGCTTTTGAACATTGATTCAGAATACCAATATTTTTCTTTCTGCCTTTATTTACAAGGAAATTCATGTGGCCCTTCTCTAATAACCTTATACAATATATTATTCTATATCTGAATCTAATCCCTGCTTCTCTTTTGATCCAATTTGTGAATCTTTTCATCTTTTTGTTTATTAATTTTATTGAGAAACAAATAGCAATGAGACAGTCTCAAAACCAATTAGTAGGACAGTTTCAATAATTAGTACATTGCATATTGTTGTCTTCTTAGTGGTTATTCATAGTACAAGATACAGACATTATATCCTGTCCACAAATACTATTAGTACAAATCTTTCTGTTCACTGAATTGAGAAAGTAGCTGTCTATCTATCCTATTTTGTGTATATAGATACAAAATGATCATTTATATCCCCTTTTTTTGTTTAGTTTTGGCAGAGATGGGCATTCCATTGTGATTTTAATATTGTAGGTGCTTGAATTCAGCAAAATAATCCAATATAGTCCAGTAGTCCATAATAGTAGTGGGTTATCCATAGGACTAGCCTTTAATCACAACACATAAATATTTCTCAACTACAGCAAAGACTAGTAATGTTTAAGTGAATGAATGCTTAAAGACCACAAAAAACTTAACACAAAAGACCAATCAAGCAGATATAGCTGCACATGTCTGTAGTCTTGATCACTTGGAAAGCTGTTGAGTTCAGGGCTAGCCTGGGCAACACAGCAAACAAGCATAATGTATTAATCAGGATCCTTCAACACAACACATCTGATGAGTATACTCACTGAAAAGGAGATTGTACATCTGGTAACTAAAACCTAGGGCTTGAATAAATGTCTATTCCAACATGTCTTAATACATTCAAGTTTACCAAAGTAAATAACATTGGTTCATTTAATTTTTATCACTGTTTTAATACACCAATTCTTAAAGTATAATCCCTAGAGACTTAAGGAAATGTGTGAGGTAGAAACTGATTTTCATGAGTTCATGAGTTCATGAATTCAACATTCTCTTATTGTTTCCCAGGCCCACAGTGTAGTTTTAAAAGCTGCACAATACATGACATTGGGGGCCAGGGAGATGGCTCAGCAGAATAAGCACTTGCCTGGCAAGTGCAAGGGCCTGAGTTCAATCACCAGTTCCACCAAAAAATAAAATAAAATAAAAAAATAATACATGACATTATATTGATGGCAACAAGGTGCCCATTTAGCGTTCTCCTGTTCTCAACATTCTATTTTAACTATTGATATGGTAATACTGACAAATATAAATGAAATATAAAAACAAAACCTCTCTTGGTCCTCAGGAAATTTTCAGAGCAACAAAGAGGATTTGAGAACAAAATAAACAACAAACCTGCTATTTTCAAATCAAGTTCATTTTCTAGAGGGTTCATTCAGAAACAGAAAGCAAATTTTAGAAGTTCATAATTTCAGAAGTATAATGAGACATCAAAGACATTTTCCTTTATAGGAAATATAAAACAGGGAATTCTAAAATGAAAAGCTTGTTTTTGATAATAAAAACAAAAATAAGAACAAAAACAAAAGTAATAAGCAGTTGACCAAAAAATGTGCACCACTTTGATAAAACGTTACTTAAAAAAGAAGCCAAGCATGGTGATACATACCCTTATCCCAGCCTTCTAGGAAGCTGAGACAGGAAAACTGCAAATTTAAACCCAGCCTGGGCAACTTAGCAATTTAGTTTAACCCTGTCTCAGAATAAAAAATTTTTTTAAAAGACAGGGCATGAAGCACAAGAATCTGGGTTCAGACCCCAGGACAAACCCTTTCCCATACCAAAAAATTTAGAGGAAGCCTTGATCTTATATAGCTATAAACTAAAATTGTCTTGCAGCCTTTTCTTTTGTAAATAGTCAACTATGAAAACATTAAATATTGTTTTAAAATCTTTTTTTAGAAATAAAAGCTCCAACTAAAGAAACTTTCTAAGTGAACCAAATAGTTGCTAAAAAAAGGAAAAATTTAAACAATGTTTCCTTCATGCATTTAATATACTTTTTCATAACCAAAGTACTCAGAAAAGGAAATATACCTGAAAATAGCTGGGTTGCAGACATGCTTTGGATCCAAGGCCTCTCCTTGTATGAACTCATAGCACAGTCCATTATTGAAGGTGCAGTAAAGCTGCGGTGCACAACCATGAGCCTGCAGCACTCTAAAACTCTTCACTTCTTCATCTCGATCAACTAACAATTCAGTCTTATTGCCATAAATTCTCACCAGGACTACGTCTTCCATGGTATTACCCACATAACAGCCAATAAGTTTGTTTGTGATCCCATCTGTGAAGAGCTGCCAGGAAAAGGAAAAAAGCAGTTACATATTGTTAAGGAATGTGAAAAGAGATAACTAAGATAATGAGCAAAATACTAACTCTAGGGAAACATCAGTAGTTTAGGGTATAGCATGGTAGCAGAGCACATGCTTAGCATGTATGAGACCCTGTTTTCAATTCCCAGAGCCCAGGAAAAAAAAGATAAAGAAAAACACCAACTTTTTTTTAACATAAAAGAATCTCTGAAGACTGCTCAATAGCAGAATGCTGGCCGAGGAGGCACAAAGTCCTGGGATGGATTCCTAGCACCAAAAGAAAAGGATTTTGGAATACAATTTTGTCTATTTTCTATGATTTTTATTTTAGATTTAAGCAAGGAATACTAATTTTAACACAGTGCCTTTAATTCCAATAACATCATATTTTCTTTGAGCCAAAAATATTATTTATTTTATATACAATATTTTCATAACTACTCTATCATCAGTGCACTTTGTAAGGCAATCATTGTGTGTGAACTCATACACACACATATACATAATCTTTGCTTTATCCAATAGAATGAAGTGTCCCTGAGGATATGACAAAGTCATATTCCTATCATCACCCATTATGTACAAAAGCTCTTAATCATATTCAAAGACTTAAGTATACATTAATATTATGGTATATCATGGAAAATCATCAACTCACAAAAAAAATTTATTCATTACAAAGATTAAAAATATTGTAAGCGCTAAATTGTGACAGTTTAAACTTGGAGGAAGAGGCCAGGGAGACAGCTCAGCAATCTAAGCCCAAAACATCCGGGTTCGATACCCAGAGTCTCATGCTGTGCCAGCCACCAAAACCAGGCCTGGTAGTGCACATCTGTAATTCCAGCACTGGGGAGGCTGACACAGGAGGATCACTGTAAGTACAAGCTGTGTAGTGAGATCCCATATCAAATAAACAAATAAATAAAAAGACATTTTTAATAAATTTAAACTTGGAGGAAGAAAAGATTGCTAGAGTATTTTGTAAGTGGAACTTTAGGGCCTTTTCAAGAGTTTTAAGCAAATACATTGATTTTTTTTTAAGCTGAGCACAGGAAAGTTGATTTAAAAAGCAACCAGGTGATTAGCAATACTAGTTCTCAAACTACTAGCTGATCAAAAGTTTTAGCTTTCATTTTCCTCTGTACTAATCTGACATTTACCCAGTTATCATTCAGAACTTTTGGAGGCACTCGAATGAAATTAAGGGGGGGGACCATGAAAGTGGCACTTACTGACATTTTTTTCTAACATAAACAAACAAGAACAGGAAAAATGACAAAAGTTTCCAATATACATACAGCTAGGTGCAGTACCACACACCAAAAATCCCAGCACTCCAGGAGCTGGGCCATGAAGAATCCAAGTTTAAATCCCTACAGGGCAACTTAGTGATTTAGCCAAGACTGTTTGAAAATAAAAAGTTACAAAGTGGGTGGAGATGTAGCTCAGGGCAAAGGTCCTGGGTTCAATCTTCAGTACGGTAAAAAAGCATGCACAATTAATGCCTGAGAAAATGGACATGCATTTCTTGCTCAATTAGACTGCTGTGATATTAATTATATTTTTTAAAAAGCTACACATCTTCTAAGGGGGAGTTCCTCCTCACCCCATGCTACAAACTGAACTCAGGATCCTCATAGACCAATGCTCTGCAACTGAATTACATCCCAATCCTTTTTGTTTTGAGACAGCATTTAACTAATTTTCCCAGGGTGGCCTCCAACCAGAAACCCTCTGCCTTTTCCTCTATATCTCTGTGGTGTGGCCAATGCAAGCATGAAAAATGGTAAGATTCAGTCTAAGTGGAATCCATCAATAAGTCTGTGTGGAAAAACATCTTTTTATTATAATGTCATATGGGCACATATGACATTATAATACTTTAATTACTGCTTAAACACTGAAAACTATTAATGTTCTGCAATATGCATTATGAATGAGTTTAAGTTCCTAAAATTCCAGAAATCATCCTGCATGTTTTCTGTATCTTCATAGCAAATACTAGGTATTTAATAAATACCAGAACCCACATAGTTATCAACATTAATGATTTCATCTGATAAAATTTACATTCTCTAATTCTTGCCTATAGTAAGCTTTCCTTGAACTATCAGTAAGGCTGACAGGATGGGCTTAGTGACAGAGTGCCTGCCTAGTAAGCACAAGCCCTAAGTTCAATACACAGTATAAAATAAAACCAAGTTGAATATGATCGTATCACATGGCACATTTACATGTGCACACAGAAACATCTGGTACTCAATGAGCTAAAGACACATAAGATGATTGGATACAGATACTAGGCATTCTACCAACATTCATAAAAATGACAGTTATAACTCCAGTGACTCAATTCTTTCTACATTGCATAAAAGATAGATATCTTACAATGAAATGACAGTCAATCTTTAAGAAAAATGAACTATATGAATAATGCAACCCCACATTTATTAAAAATATTTCAATAAGGCTAAAATATAACCTCAAAGATATACAAAAGTACTAAGAAATTTAAATCTTTTTGTTTCTCAGTAATCTCTTTTACTGTTGGTTTACATATGTTTCCTCATTTCTTTTTTCCTGTAATGAACCTGGTTCCCACTTATAAAAATAAATTATGAGAAACAGCCCAGTACTTAGGCACTGACCCCCGACTCCCAGCTAGGCTCTGACAATTGGCTGAGTATAATTAACCTCACAGAATATCATCAGACGAGGCCACTCTGTGACCTAAGGAACCAAGATAACAAAACCACTCTTACAATAATGCTCGAATAGAGAAGAAAATATATTGTCTCCTTCTCTGGACAAAAAAAAGTGTGACCATAGCTTCTGTTTTGGTCTAGGCTTTGTCCTTGCTTCACTCTGCCAGCCCTCTTGGTAAGATTAAAACACAGACGTCCACAAGCCATGGACTTCTCTCCCACTTCCTTCTCGCCAGAGCCCAATTCACAGAAAATCGCTGCTACTTCGAATCCTTCCTAAATTAAGGGCACACCCAATTACTACATAAGTACTTCCTACCACCTATTGACAGAGACCTGCACCATTCCCCATGTATAGTTCTCAGTGGCCACAATGAATAATAAACTTAACAGCATCAGTTACTAGTTTGTTTCTAGTATTCTTTGCGTAAAAACAATCATTTTTAAAGACCCTGATGTTTTTTATCTTGTATGGTTCCCACCTCATATATAAAACAAAAGTAATTCAATGTGCTGCACCATCCAAAATATACTTGGGTTTTTCTCTTGCAATTTTTGTTTTGCAGTGCAGGGATAGAACCCTAGCCCTAATACACGCTAGGCAAAAACTCTAAACTGTACTTGCATCACTCCCAAAATACACTATTAAAATGCATTAGATATACACTAAATCTATAGTAGAAATATAAATTCCACCTCGCTGTAGTGGGAACAAAAGTAATACAAATCTTACAGATGTCATTTTAACAACCTGTATCCTGCAGTTTATCAAGTAGTTCACCAAAGGAGCTGCAGAGTTGGTTAAGAGTCTGCCTCCCTGCTCTGAGGCTCACAACTGAGCAGCCTCAGGCAAGTCAGTCAACCCCCACCCCACTCTTCAATCTCCTTGAGCCACAAGCTCTCAGAACACTGCTGCAAAGTGAAAGCTCTTAAATGTGTCTAGCTATGTAAATTTTAAGATAAGCTGGTAAAATAACTCATGATGAGGTCAGAAAACGGTGAATAAGACAAAAATTATGTTGAAACAGTATTTTCAATATATTTCTTTTATACTTAAAAATGTTAATCACTTTGGAAAAATTTTTTTCATACCTAAAAAAGTAAAATGTCTAAGACAGAAATGCCTTTTACTATTATTTCAAGCAAACACTACTTTATGTTTGATTTTGTATCATTACGTATTTTGTTAAACTCTAAAATACAGTAACTCCTTAACAGCTCACAATCACTTCTGATTTTTAAATGTTGACAACTTACAAATTCTAGATGAATTAACAGTGGATTCTAAATTTTTTCTATGCTTCATTTCATTGTATTTTTAAAAATATAAATGTCAAAAACAGGATTTAAATGCGCTCTTTAACAAACTCCAACATCTTCAGATTTTGAATTTAATTATTTAACATTATGATTATTAATATAACATCCCTCTGACAACTGGCAACTAATAGAATCAAGCACTTAGCCTGTACTTCCATAACCACATACTTCATGATATTATATATAGTCTTAATTAATAAAGTTATCTAAAAACTAAACCCAACTGAAAAATGTAGAATAGTTGAACTAGGAAACAATATTTTAACACCTGCAACGAAATAACTACTTAAGCAACAATCTTCAGTAAGCAAAACTATTTGGTGAAAGATTAATGCGAAATCTTGATACACTAGGTAATATGTCACACTCTAAATTCACTACATTAGCATACATGTATTATACCTTTTTTCTCCTCTCAATTGACACAGTATGTGCCACTCATGACTTAAAATATGTAGACCCTAAGTAAGGGTCTACATATTTCTATTTTTAGGAAGAAAATATAGGGGTTAATAAAAGACCAGAAAAAAAAAAATCACAACAAAATGCATGTGTGGGGCCGGGGAGATAGCTCAGTAGAATAAGTGCTTGCCTGACGACAAGCACAGGGTCTTGAGTTCAATTCCCAGTACCACAAAAAAAAAAAAAAAAAAAAAAAAGAATGTTTATCTACACATATGACCCACCAATAGTCAATGGTTAGCTTGACTATTAAAGAAGCTTAAATAATCAACCAATAAAAATATTTTCTGAAGGAACTAGAGAAATTTGATGGTAGATATTAAAGGAGGCCTACAAACCAGCGTTAAATTTTTACAATAAAGCAGTATCATCACTATGATGATAACTTTCTGTAAATTTTTTTTGTTCTCTCTCCTCTCTCCCACTCTCTCTCGGAATAATGGAGATTGAACCCAGGGACTTCACATTGAGCTACATTCCCCAGCTCCTTTTTTCAATTTTTATTTTGAGACACAGTCTTACTAAATCACTGTATTGCCCAAACTCTCAAGAGCTCCTACTAAAGAATTACATACAGAGTAATTACACACATTACAGAATATGGAAGATGCATTGTTATCAGGTTCTAAAACAATTAATAAAATATAAAGATAGGTGAAAAAGAAGTGAAAACAGACACAGTGGTCCATGCCTATGTGCCAGCTACCTGGCGGGCTGAGGAAGGAAAACCCACACTTGAAGTCAACCTGAGTAATTAAGCAAGACCCTGTCTCAAAATGAAATTTACAATAGGAGGTGGGCTCAGGTGGTCTGTAGCTCAGTGGTAGAGTTCACCCATATTTACAAGCCAATTTCTCCTTCACCTATCAGACACATTTCTTAAAAGAGAATTTTATATTCAATGTTTCTACTTCCAAACCCACCATCTGCTATTTTTATTAAATAATATATGTGGTACATAAGTTAAAATTCAATACTAAAAATCTGACATTAGAAATACCTTAAATTCTTTTTAACTCATGTCTTCTAATCCTTATTTTTCTTTGTTTGGTTTTCTGTGACAGGATCTCTACTTAGTTTAGGGTGGCCTGAATTCATTATGTAGCCCAGGCTGCCTCTGTCTCCTCAGGGCTGGGATGACAAATATGTGCTACTACTTCTACCTTATGAAGACTGAGGTTTCTTATTATAGGCCACTCAGTTAGATAGAAATTAATATACAGAAAAGGACTGGGCTTTCTAGGAAGTCAGTATAATAATAAAAGCATCAAAATTGTGGCTTGATGTGCACCTCAAGAAGGCTAGGTCCAATGGTGATGCACACCTGTAAGCTCAGGTAAGGCTGAGGCAGGAGAATCACCATGAGTTCAAGGCTAGCCTGTACAGCTACATAGAGACCCTGCCTCAACAAAACAAAACAACAAGAAAAAAAAACTCAAAAAATGCTGGACCCAAGATAAAGATGCAATGTTCAGGCCTACAAGCCTCCCTAAGGGATAAATAATTAAAGGAGATTATGTTGTAATTAGCACAACCTGATCCAGTAAGTCCAGCTAGACAGCAGTCCCCCAAGTGGGTAGTAGGTGATCAAAACGTCTGGACCCATCTCATCCCAAACGCCTTTTGTACCCTTGCTGTATGACTCATTTCCCTACTGGAACCAATACTGGCTAAGTACCTGTACTTGGGATCCTATAGAGTGATGGCAGTTTGACCCATGTTGTACTCACATCATGACTTTGCTGTAGAAATTACCAGACAAACAAAAGGCCTCATGCCAAACTTCTGTCTCTCAGGAGCTACATCTCAAAAAACCTCTTCTATTCTCAACCTCTGTTGTCCCCTGGAATTCATTTTTCAATTTCAGTGGTATGAACTCAACACATTTGATATCAAGTTAGTTAGGAGCAACATCTGTCCTTTATTAGAATCATCTACACACTGAGACACACACACATTACCTCTGCTATCCTCATTCAATACATGTATTATTTTTTTTAATTCATCTATCTTCAGTTACACTACTATGCATGCATCCTTCCAAACCTAAACATGAAATATGAATTTCCTTTCCTGGATGGTTCCTTTCCTCTGTCTCATTTTATCTGCATTCTTTTTGTATAGAAAAAAGAATTTACACTCTCTACGCTAGTGACTCACAAATTACACTATAAAGTTTAGAAAATGGGAACAGAAATTCAAGTCGGCAAAGTTCGCACTCTTCCCCCACACACCCTCAGATGCAAGTTCACACACACTACCCCCATTTTGGCTCTCTACTTTGCACATCTGTTGCTGTCACATGAATTTATTAGCACGAAGGATAAAGAGGAGGGTGAGGGCTACAGGTAGTAGTAAGGAGTTCACCTAACACACAAAGCTCTGGCTTTTATCTCCAACAAGGGGAGGAAGAAATAAGGACAGCATCAATGAGCTGACAGCCAACTCTAAAAGAATGTGCATATGAATGTGTGCATGTGTGGGTGTATCTTACACGTGTTATGGTTTGTGTCTAGTTGTGCCCCTAAAGCCTCATGCAGTCATGGGGTAGGGATTTCTAGAGTTTGAGACTAACTCATGATCCACTGGGATTATGGATTTTAGTACTGCGGGAATTATAGGTTTTAGTACTGCTGGGATTATGGGTGTGAGTGCTACTTCCAACTGGGGCGATTGCCTGAATGCAATGTAAGGGAGAGATACTTCTCTCTGTTGCCATTGTTGCTGCTACTCCTCCATTTGCTCTCTTGCTCTTTACCACTACCATGAACTGATGCCATATGCCACTATGCCTTGGAGCCAGCCTGAGTATGGACTGAAACCTCCAGTAACTGTGAGCTAAATAAACCTTTCCTTTCTTCATTTTGGGTGTCGGGTATTTGTCCCAGCACTGAGAGAAAAGTAACTGAGATAATACATGTTCCCAAAGGAGAGAAAAACAAAGTATGATTAAAAGTTTTACAAAAATTAAATGAAAAATAATCTCAAATATCCAAGAAAAGTAATTCAACTATCCAAAAAACATAAGCACAAATGAAGGCACTTCATAACAAAAGCTTCAAAAGAGCAGAGAAAAAATCATTAAGACCAATTCATTCATTTATCTACACTGGTAGAATGTCATCCTTGAAATCCTTTCCATCTTCATACTTCAAAAGTTTACTTCCTGAGAAACTGAAGGCCTCTCAGCTTTCTCTATCCCCACTGTTATCACCTTAATCCAGGATGTGCTTAATCTTTTCTTTGTAGTATTTTTACAGCCCCACTGCCAATTTAACCACTTCTCTCCTGGGTGGAGTGCTTTCACTTTGCCATCACCAGATACTCTACCTAAAATACACACAGGAACTAGTGGCTGAAAATCTTCAAATGGCTCCCTACTCCTTAAAGGATAAAATCTAATCTAAACTCCTTAGGGCATACAAATTCCTAGACACTTCAGAATCTATCTAGCAATCTAACTGATAAACTTTTCCTTCCTTTTCTTTACCTACTTTCAACTTCCTTAAAAATTCTAGCAAAGGAATTATCTGTTCTAGGAGGCAGTTTCTAAACTTATATAAGATATAAATACTTTTCCGTGCTTGCTACTAACCTACACATAACATATACTACAATGTACTAACAGAGAAGTGATATTTACACCATATTATACTGTGAGCTCCTCAGAGATGTATAAAAATATCAAAGGGAAAATGATGAAAAAGAAAAACAAAAACAGGTCAAACAGAAAGAAAAGCATTAAGAGGTAAAAGAGAAAAACCTAATTAGATTAAATGCAAAAACTCATTAAATTAATTAAAATACTAAGTTCGGAAAAACACATGCTGCTTTATCCTGTTTAATATTTTAAACTGTTATCTGATACAAGAAATGATTTACTGGGCAAAAATTCACTAAGCTAAACAAACTCCACAATAATTGCTGCTAGTAGAATCTATCTAGGGAAAAAAAATTGCTGGGAATCTGAACATACAGTACCGTAAAAAAAAAAAAAAAAAAAAAAAAAAAAAAAAAAAAAAAAAAAAAAAAAAAAAAAAAAAAAAAAAAAAAAAAAAAAAAAAAAAAAAAAAAAAAAAAAAAAAAAAAAAAAAAAAAAAAAAAAAAAGAAAGAAATGCAAATAACACAAAGAAAAATTATGCTAATTATCAGAAGAATCTGAACGTTGAATAATAAGCCCCCTAATACCACCGGCGTTACAAAAACAAAGATTGGCAATATCAATTGTTAGTAAAGGTACAGTACAACTAAAACTCTCACATACTACCTACTTTTAGAAGCAACAATTTGGATAATAAATTTGGAAAACTGAAGTATCTAGTAAACCTGAAAACACATACATTAAATGACCCAAAATCTACTCTTAAATTATCCACCTATTACAGACAGATATTTATGCTCACACACATGAAAAATATAAGTATGTTTTTGGAAGAATAATATGTAATAGTGACTACTATTACCCAACTGTCTACCAATAGAAGATAAACAAACTAAGGTAGATTCTCACAATGGAATACTAGGCAGCCATAGCAAAGAACCACAGTGATAACCAGGTGGTGTAGCACACACTATAACCCCAGCACTCTGGGAGCCCGAGGTAAGAGAACCACAAGTTCAAGTGCAAGCTAAGAAATTTAGCAAGAGCCTGTGTCAAAAATTAAGTTATATTAAGTTAAATTAAATTACTAAATTAAATTAAAATGGGTTGGGGATATAATTTAGTGAGAAGGCTCTGACTGAATACCCAGTATTGGGTATTCTACTTGCATACACACATGAATTTATCACTCAGAATTTGAAAAATACATTAAACCCAAGGGGATAAAACTGCAGTATTCCATGATTCATTTAAAAAATTTAAAAAATGCAAAACTTAATTATGACATAAGAAATCAAAATAGTGCTAACCTTTGATAGGCAGATGAATAACTGACTCTAAGGAAGCACAGTACAGTACTAATTACAATCTGCTTCTCCATCTGCACACCTGTAGTCACTCTAGGAAATTCCAGGTTCTACATTTACAGTTCTAAAAATTTTAATATACACCAAATATCAACAAACTGGCTTTTTGAAAGTATCAAAGTAACTTCACATCATAAAGAAAGAACTTGGATTTAAATGGTACCATTACTTCCCAATCACAGTAAATTCTAAGCTTCCTACAGCTATAAGGTTCTTAAAACAGAAAAGATTTCTACCTTGCTATTTTAAAAATAAGAATATAGTGTATGCATATTTAAACACACATATTTAGTGTCAATAAAGTAGAGAAAGAATTTGCACGGGTTGGGGAGATAGCTCAGGAGAATCAGTGTCTGCCTGGCAAGCTCAGGGTCCTAGTTCAATCTCCAGCACGAAGAAAGAGAAAGAGAGGGGGGGAGGGAATGGATGGGAGGGAAAGGAGGGGAGGGGAGGGGGGGAGGGGAGGGAAATCTGCATGAAGAGTGTAATTATATGTCAACCTTCCATGCCTGTGAATTCCACATGCCTGGATTCAACCAACTGCAGAACAAAAATATCTGGGGGCACACACCTGTAATCCTAACATTCTGTGTTGAAATGCAAGTTCAACTCTATCCTGAGTAACTTAGTGAGACTCTTTAAACGTTATTAAAAAGGAGGGAAGAGGCTGGAGACCAGCTCAGCATAAAAGCTCTGGATTCAACCCTGTTACCAAAAGGGAGGGCGGGCCCCCAAGAAATCCATCTGCACCTGAACATGCACTCTTTGTCATTACTCCATACTAGTACAGCATAATAATTTACATTATATTAAATATTATAATAATCTAAAGTTAAAAGTGTATAGCAAGATATATGTAGGTTTTATTCAAGTTCTATGACATCTCATGTAAAAGACTTGACTATCTGAGGATCTGGGTTACCTGGCACCAATCCTCCACGTATATGAAATGACAACAGCATATGCATGCACACACATACAACATATACACCCATATATTATGAAATTAAAAAATAAAAAACAAAGCTTAGTCTGTTATACATTCTCAACAATCTTTCCATACAAACAACAATTCTCTATTCTTGAGGGGGAAAAAAGTAAAACAGCTTCTTCTTTCTAAAATTTATGATTTCCAGAGTTGAACACTGCAGGCCCACAAAAGCTGAAATATCAAAACTGTGCTGTTGTTATTTTAATACTGGATACTGAACCAGGGTCTTCTCACTAGGCCACAAACTGTCTTTTTTTCTTCCATTGAAAGTTTTAGCCATTATGATGTATCTTTGTGTTCCAGTAGTTTCTTGTAAAAGGATTTTCCTACAATTACTATATTGCTTTTCTTAAAGAACTTGTAAGAAAAAAAAAAGACTAATCCAAAATGGTCTGTGTTATTAAGGAGGGAAAAAAAGCAAGCTGGGCACAGTGGCATTTGCCAATAATCCCAGCTGAAGTAGGCGGATCACAGGCCTGGACCACACTGGGAGAGACCAATCTTAAAAAAAAAAAAAGGGAGAGGGGGAAAGGAAGGATGAAAGGAAGGAAAACACTGCTGTAGTTGTTACCACTAGAGGGAGAGAGAGATTAAGGCCAGAATAAGAACTGGAGATACTCTGGATTGCTGGGAGTATTTCTTCCCCATACTTAGGTTACACAGGTGTAACTTAGCATGAATTATTTTCTATACTCTATCTCTTTTAACAGGATATTAATGGCCATACTGGCTCATCACAAAAAAGTAAGATAATACCTTACAAGGCAAAAATCAAGAAAAGTCTATTACTTCCCTAACTCTGTAAACCACCAAAAATAAATTAACAAAAACTTTCATCTTCATTCTTACCTCAGCTGCAATGAGTAAGACCTGTACATTTATCTTCTGGAATGTCAAAATGTGCCTTCCCCGCATTACCAGCTACAAGGCTACTCCTCAAATTTAGGACTCAGTGCTCTTATCTGAATTAACATAATATTCTTTGCTTAAGTCTTTCACAAACTTTTTTCTGAAAAACATCTTGCTAAGTGAGATCAAGCAACCCTCCTGTCTCAGCCTCTGAGTAGCTGGGAGTGCAGACACTTCCTAAAGCATGCAGCTATAGCATCCAACTAAATTCTAAGTGAGTGTATGTGCTTGTGTGTGTATGAGTGCGGTACTAGGGACTGAACCCACCCAGCTCTCTAAGCTACATCCCCAGATCTTTAGTTTCTTATTGTAAAACTGACTCAAAGTCTAGACCATCCTGCCTCACCTCCTGAGCAGCTGAGATTACAAGTGTACCCATGTAACACAACCAGCCCACATAACCTCAATGCAATCCAGACACATTTTTACCATAAGTTGTATTATACTGTTCATATAGTACTTTTATATATAACTAAAGCTTCATGAAACAATACACCCTTGAACATTTGCAAGGCTTTCTGATATAGCCAGCCTATCGCATTCTAACTGATCCTTTGAAATGACAGTGGTCTTGGCCCACTATATTGATTTGGTATGCAGTAACCAAGAATTTCAAAACCCACATCCTACATAATCACTTACTCAATTCAAAACACTTATCCTTAAGCCCTAGCAATCCTCCATAACTCCCCAGTGGCATTTTTGCTCCCCAACAACGAGGTTTTAGCAGTCTGGGTTGGACATAGTTCATCCATGATTGTTAAGTGACAAAAAGGTGACTCTGGCCCTAAAAACCACACACAAAAACTTTTGAGGTCATACTGTCTACATCTTCAGAAATGGTAATGACGCAGACTGGGTGTGGTGGCATATACTTGTAATCCCAGTAGTCAGGAGGCTGAGGCAGAACACTGTGAGCTTCAGGACAGAGTGGGCTACAGAGTAAATTCAAAGCCAGACTAAACTGTACAGTGAAACTCTGTCTCAATAGACGAAAAAGAAAAAGAAATGGTACTGAAGCCTTTCAATGCAGCAGTTTGGAGAGAGAACCATCTCCCAAAATAGGATACTAGCTGGGCACGTTGGTACATGGGAGGCTGCAGTAAGATACAAAGCTCAAGTCAACTTAGCAAGACCTGGCTCAAAATATAAAAGGCTGTTGATGTAGCTCAACAATGGAATAGCCCTGGTTTTGATCCCTTGTACCACCACGAAGAAAGGGACAGAGGGAGGGAGGAAGGGAGAGAAGAGGGGAAGAAAACTAGCTTTTAAAAGTTAAAAAAAAAAATAATAATACAAAAATGTTAAGCTGAATTTCTGAAGCTAGGAAGAGATTTTCTAGTCTTAGTGATAATTTCCTTTTTTTTTTTTTTTTTACAATAATGAACACAGAATTTAGGGCCACAACCGCAGATGGTGTTTAACTTTTAAAATGCTTCTTTTTCCTTCAAGACTTCCCTATACCATTCAGTAGCATATGTCTTCAATAAAATACCAATGCCTTAAAGAGACACTTAACCTTAATGTCTCACTCATACTGTAACAATTATTTCCAGAATTCATTCCTACATCTTTTCCTGCACAAACAACTCATAGTCTAGCTTCACTGGCTTTGTGAAATAGTATTCCTTGCCTGAAAATGACCTGTTGGAACTAATTGCATCATTCCCTAATACTTGGCTCAAGGGCCAGGGAGATAGCTCAGTAGAATAGCACCTGGGTGCTGGGGAGATAGTTCCGTAGAATAAGCACTTGCCTGGCAAGTGCAAGGTCCTGGTACTACAAAACAAAATAAAAATCTTGGCTCCAGAGTGTGGCACAGCTCAGCAGTAGAGGGCTTTCTTCCCATACTCAAGCCTCTGGATTTCACCCCCAGCACACAAGGTCAATCTCTCTCTCTCTCTCTCTCTCTCTCTCTCTCTCACATGCACACACACACACACAAAATCTCAGGTCAGATTACTCTCCCTCTCACTAAAGCTCTCTAATTCTCCCATGCCTACTTTGTGCCACAATTAATATTATAAAAAGGATTCCTGAAAATTACCACTATGTCTACAAAAAAAAATATCAAAATCACTGAATTGCAGAACATTATACTTCTTTGTTTTATCTTATTTGTTTATTTATATGGTACAGGATCTCACTACGCAAGTGCGACCTGTAGTGATCCTCCTGTGTCAGCCTCCCCAATTGTGGGATTACAGGCATGTGCCACTATGCCCAGGCTTCTAGAGCCAGCACCCCATGTAGTACCAGGGATCGAACTCTGGTCCTTGTGCTTGCCAGGTAGGCACTTAGACCGCAGAGCTATCTCCCCAGCCCAGAACCTTATAATTCTTTCAGCTCGATTTTTCCATTTATAAAAGACGGAGATACGAAACGGAGGAAGTAAGAGTAAAACATGCTATGTATAATTTTAAGTGTCTCATTTCATTCTCATGACAGTTTTCAAATACAGAGAGCAACCCCACTCTACAGAGAGATCTTAAGACCTGCCAAAGGTTACAGATGGCTAGAATCAAGATTTAAATACCGTCTTCCCACCATATTATGCTATGGTCCCAAACAGATAAAGCAGTTTGTTTTCTTTAAATCACACATATCTTAATATCTGAAAATGAACTAGTACTTTTGGTGCCTGATTTTATAGTTATATCTTAAGAAAATACATGGGTAGCAAAAAAATTAAATTTAATACAGACAGCCTATAAAATATTACCCATTACTGACAGGCATCCATCAAACAAAGATTTCTTTTAACCATCATCCATACTCACAAGTCATACCTCCCACTCTAATATTATTCATTATTTTAGGACACTGAAAGCAAAAAGGAATAGGGAATAAAAAGCCAGACACTTAACTACTATCATTAAAAGTTATGCTGAATATAAATTGTGATCATACACACACACACACACACACAGAGGAATCAAGAGTCCTATAAATGTCTTTCTAGTATATGTAACATTAATTTTAACTTATCTAATATTTTACAGAAACACTGTTGAAAGTAAAGGCTCATTTTTTTTTTTTTTTTTTGGATTTTAGGGAAAAGTCTACAGGGTGTTCAGGGTGTCACTACTAGATGGGACTCATAGTGATTCTCCTGTTTACAGTCTCCCAAGAACTGGGATTACAGGCTTGAGCACCACCACGCCCAGCCTCAATTGCTCTCTCAGGGGGCACCAGGGGACAGGGCCAGCAGGACAGTCCCAGGGATTGAACCCTAGGCCACTGTGTCTGCTTGCAGGTGCTTTAATCCGCTGAGCTATTTGGCCAGCCCTAAGCTCATTCTTTTAAAAACAAAAAAGAAAATTAATTTTAAAATCAGAACACCAGGCTGAGAATGTAGCACAGTGATAGGAGCACTAGCCTAGACTGAAGTAGCATTTTAGCCTAGCACCCTGCCTAGATGCGGGGCTAGCACCCAGCCTAGGATGTTAGATCTGCAGGACCACAAGGAAAAAAATCTAAGTGTATAGCTCAGAACTAAGGAAAACCCTACTTAGCCAGGGGTGGTGGTACATGCCTATAATTTTCCTGTAATCCCAACACGTGAGAGGTTAAGGCAGGAAAACTCAAGTTCCACCTGGGCTATAAAGTGAGTTCAAGGCCAGCCTGAACTGCATAGTGAAATCCTATCCCCCAAAGAAAGAAGACACAACTCAATAGAGCACCTGCACAGGTCAGTTTTTATTCTTTTAAAGCAAAGAACACTATCAATACCAAAATCAAATGTCAATATCAAAGTGAGATTATGAATTTTTAATATTTAAGTAACTACCTCTAAAATGTTAGAAAACAAGGAAGGGTATACAGACAGTGCTCTTGTAGCTACACAACCTGACACATCAGCTCCCAAGCTAGTGTATTATGCACTTAACAAATAAAATTCACAAATTGCTCAGTGGTACGGCATCTGCCTAGCATGCACAGGCCCTGAGTTCAAACCCAGTAACTGAAAAAAAAAAAAAAAAGAAGGTTTTTAATGCAGAAGCACATAGTACAGCAGTAGAAAGAATGCATTCTTTAAATGTTCTCATGTAGCTTCTGCATGTGAAAAAAATCTACCCATCCCCAAAACACTACTGTATGTTGTTGTTTCCCTCAAAGACTGAGAATTTCAAAAACCAGTTATGTGTTTTTTCTATTAAGACATCCAATATTCAGGTGCTTGCTGACAGTAATTGTTGAAAGAGTATTTATTTCACCCTCACAACAACTCTTAGGTTCATTTTACAGTGAAGGATACTGAGGGCTTAAAAGGTTAATTTAACCAAATTAAAGAAGCTAGTAAAACAGTCTAGACTCAAAACCTGCACTGTTTCAACACCATGTTCTTCAACACTATTAATATATTTCACTTTAAAAAAAAAAACTTAAAATGGAAGCCTGACAAGGAGGCACATGCCTTAAGCCCAGGAGGCTGACGCAGGAATCCAGCCTAGGCAATTTAGTGACTTGGTGAGACTCGGCCTCAAAAGACTTAGAGCTTGGGACTTAGCTATCACCAAAAGAAAAAGGGGAGGGAAGAAGAGAGGGGACTACAGAACAAGAATGCCACTGAAAGCCTACAAAGAAAATAGTTTGTTAGTTTAATAATATAACAGTGACTGACCTCACAATCCTCTCAAGACTTTGCCATAATGGGCTATATACAGGTCCCAAGTTACGAAAAAAGTGTAAATAATGAAAGCTCATGAAAAAAAAGTTCAACACTGCAAACAGACCCTAAGACAACATAATGGAACATTCAAAAACACTAATTCAACAGCGTTTTTAGAAGGAAAAACCATTTTATGAATCTCTGGAGAGTGATTCTGTTGAGCCTGAGATGGGACTTAATTCTTAATTTATGATTATCCAAAGAAATAAAGATAAATCAAAAATCCAAGTTTAAGCAAGGGAGAGAGTTGCTACATAAAGAGTATCTTTTGAGGCCAGTCTGTGCTACAAAGTAAGCTCAAGACTAGGGTGAACTACAAAGTGAGACCCTTTCTAAAAAAAAAGCAAAAAGCAAAAAAAAAAAAAAGAAAACACACAATCTCTATCTAAAATGAAAGCTGAAGGAATTCCTTTTCTAAAACAGCGTGACACATGTGGAAAAAACAATGTAAATTTATGTTCAAGGGAACTTAAAGCAAAATCTTTTTTAAGAGGCAAAGTTTTTAATTATGTACAGACATGGCTTCCCTGCCTTCCTCATTAATATATCAACACAACCTCCTTTGGTCAAAAAGCAGTATTTTCCAAGATCAGCCATTTACAAACCAGAAGCTCAGTTTCATTAACTATAACACACATCAACAGTATTTGTCTATGGCATAGGATAGGTGGAAGAATACAGGTGAGAGCACTGTAGGAACATGTGTGAAAATAGTATTAAACACAAAGCACTATTACACTGTATTGTGTTAGAGCTACTCTGCCTACTCACTGAACTCAAAAAAAAAAAATTCACAAACCTGTGTAAAAGCAGAAAAATCTATCTAAATTTGGTATATCATTCCATGCACTCGTATGTTTTGAGCAAAGAGTAGGCCCTTTTACCACTTTGTACTGAACTCAGTCTTTCCTGTACACTCTGAAATCTGACATTCTCCAGAAGTAATTTCCAAGTAAGATAAGTATTACTACAGAAAACAAAGGTATGTTTAAAGCATATTCTAAGCACTTGCCTAGTATGCTCAAGGCAAGCACTGAGCTCGATCCCCAGTGTGGGGGTGGGGGCACGGGCACGGGCACAGACAGGGGTAGTGGTGCTTGCTTATAATCCTACCACTCAGGAGGGCAAAGCAGAAGGACAACTGTGTTTGAGTGCCATGTGAGCTACACAGTGAATTCAAGGTGGGTCTAAACTACATTATCCAGGCCCTGTTCCAAAACAAAACAAGCTATACCAATTGATACCCAAGTTCCTAAAATTACATTCTAACCTGTTTGGTATACAATCCAAGGTTTTCATTTTGAAATATGCTATATAATTTTTATCTGTATAGTTCCAATATAAAAATCTCAAAACATTCCAATTGAGATTTACTAAGAAACCCTGAAACGTCAACAGTCTATAATGACCTGTCACTTCCCAGCCTTCTGGCTAAGATCAAGTGCAGAGTTTGTAATGAGCTAGAATGGGAGGAAGTCAAATCCTATTCAGTTGAAAGGTGAATAACCCCCATGTCAGTTTATCTGTGGCCTGGCTTCTAAACCAAAAGCTTTGGATGCACGTGGAGGACTACATAATAGTCATCTTTTGAAAAAATAAATGATGGCGTTTTCTATTACTCACAAATTAGCAGTTCAGGTTATGAGCCCAAAGGTGAAAGCTGAAAACTGCAACTCAGAAATGAATACTGAATCAGTTACTTTCCAACAATCAAAACCAGTTTCACATACCATCTTTTGTCCTTTTTACCTAAAGTGTGGCTTTTTAATAGTCTCACCCAAGTAATGGTGCTCCTCACCTACCATGGCTGTTTGGACAATTAAATGTGAAAAATACATATACAGAAATCAGTCTAGCAC
Source organism: Ctenomys sociabilis (assembly GCA_004027165.1). Lineage (NCBI taxonomy): Eukaryota > Metazoa > Chordata > Mammalia > Rodentia > Ctenomyidae > Ctenomys > Ctenomys sociabilis. The sequence continues at coordinate 75,138 of PVKA01005499.1, forward strand.
ATAAGGCCCCAGCACAGCTATTATTACTATTCTATAGAAAAATAAGGAAAATTCCAGTCTTCAAATCTTCAAATTTTGGAGCCAGACAAATAGCTCAGCAGATTAAAGCACCTACAAGCAGGCATAGAGGCTGGGGTTTGATCCCCAGGCCTGCCATGCAGGCCCGCCCCTGGGGCATGCTTAGACACCAATTGAGACTGCAGTGGCTCCAGTCTTTAATCCCAGCCCTCAAGAGGCTGTAAACAGGCGGATCACTACAAGTCCAACCTAGTAGTGAGACCCTGAACAGCCTGTGTAAACCCTTCCCTAAAATACAAAAAAAAAAAAAAATCACAAATCTTCAAACTTGGAAGCCACTGCTTAAAAAGCAACATGACGTGTTAGTACTGGAGTTTACCAGGAAGTGGCACTAACTTTTAAGTAATAAAAGGTATGCTTAATTTATGACTCATTGCCAGAAAATAAATTACTTTAATAAATTTTAGAACGGTAAAAATAAACTAAAAAAGTTAATAAATAACAAGTAAGTATGAAGACCAGGGAATGGCTCCCAGAACACCACTTGCTAGTGTGTGCAAGGCCCAGGCGCCAATCCCAGCACCCCAGTAACGAACAAACAACTACAAGTTCCAATTTTGAAGCCATTTCCATAAAGAAAATATATTTTTAGTTACAAAAACATTATTCCATATATATGGGAAACAAGTAGCCCCTTAAAATTTTGAACATTTTTGTCTCACAAATTTTTCCATATGGTTCCTTTTAATCTGCTCAAAATTCTCCTAGGCAGTAAGAACTGAAACTGACACAGAAAGGCCAAGTGTCAGGGACTGTTCTGGGACATGGGTATTGTTCATGTTTTATGCATAATAGATGGCTGGCTACTCTAATAAAGAGTTCAGCAAACAACCAATCAACAAACACTACTGAATAAATTCGACAACTGAAATCATCAAAAACGAGGCAGATGATTTTACTAATTCATGCTCTTACAACCACTAAATATTATTCTTTAAAATTACTGAGTTTTATTTGCTTGTTTGTTTATAAGGATAAAAAAAAAGGGCAGATTTGGTACATTTTGGCATACAATTTCTAAAACTACATACTGCAAAACCCGCAAAAACTTTAACACTGGCATTATATAAGAAATCATAATTTCCAAGTTATTCGAAAATTCCTAGATTCTTAAGAGATGGGTTTTCTTCCCAGGTTTTTATCTGTGTATAAGTACAGTGGGTCAAGAAAAGCAAATATTCCCCAGTCCCCACTCATGCCAACATGAGGTACTAATTTTAATTTTACTACAACTTAAAAATTCGGAAATATCAATCTAAGCAAAGAAAAGATGTATGCTGTGCGACCCAAAAACTTAAATCTAGAACGCCCGGCCCGGGTCATTACTCTGGAATCAAATACTCGCCAATCCGAGGATTTGGGAGCTACATTGCAGACCAAGGCGTCAAGGAGAGTAAATCGCCCGGCTGTGGGAGGGGAAGGGAACGACCAGAAAGGATTAACGAGCGCAATATTTATGGAAGGAGGAAGTCACTGGGGCGGCAGCCAGCCGAGGACCCCGCGCGAGGGGAGTGGAGAGGGCTCGTTTTACAGTTAGAAGAGACTGAGGAGTGGGAGGAGGGGCGACCAGCACCGGAATCTTCTCCTAGGGTGGAATGGGTGCGTAGCTTACGTAGCGGCTTTCAGAAAGGGAAAATGTGCCTTTGGGGCAATCTTCGCAGCAGCTGTGAAGAAGGGGAGTGACCTTCCCCGGGGTGATGGAGGAGCCCCGGGTCGCATCCCGAAAGGCCGCGGAGGGGGATGTTCCCGAGGGCCCTCGAGGCTGGCCGGGAAGCGAGGAGCTGCGGGGTCGCCCGCGGCGGAGGGCTGGGGTGGGGGCGTTACCTGCAGGGTCACCTCCTGAGGGTCCCAGTGAGGCCGCAGGTGTCGCAGCAGGCTCAGGGCCCCCTCCCGGCAGCGCTGCTCCTCCTGATCCTGCACCGTGACGTTCAGTTTGGGCACCTCCGGCGAGCCGGACGGGACATGGATGTAATTGGCCATGGCCCAGGCGACGGCGGAGAGGACCACGACCACGACGGCGACGGCGACCACGAGAACGGCGGGCGCCGACAGGCTGGTGGTTCCTTCCGTCCCGGGGCGCCCTCGCGGGAGGGCTGGGGGCGCTCGGGTGGACGGGCGAGCGGTAGGAAGACGGCTAGAGGCGGCACCGTGGCCGAGCCGGACCTGGACAGCAACGGAACTGCGCCTCGGCCGCTCACGGACTAGACTTCTCTGTGCGCTCCGCCGCGGTCGGCCGCGGAGGATGCCGGGACTGGCCTGACGCTGGCGTCACGCCGGGGGGCGGAGCCTCGGTGCGTCACAAGCCAGTCGGGTATCCGAGCTCGGGGCACAAAGGGCCAGCTGCTCTGCGCCCCGCTCCCACGCGGCGGTAATCGCGTGCAACCTGCAGAGCCGCTAGTCGGGAAGACTTAGGGTTCCCGCTCCGGAATAAACCTGCGCTCTGCAAGGCATTAGAGCGTTAGCTCACCGGATCGAGATAGTCACCGGGCTCTGGGCTTGCGTTAGAGCTCGGGGTATTGGGGGCGGGGAAAACGTCACCCCTGAAACAACCACAGGATCAACCTCCGCATTTAGCATGAGCAGGGCAAGCCGGGTGAACTTAGTCATTTGTGATCCCGGGGCCACAGTGTAACTGAAGGACCACACACTTTAATTAATGTAGTAACTAAATTCCCATCGACGTGATATCGAGACTTTAGTTAAGATAGTTGGGCAATACAAATTCAACACTTCAAGAAGTATTTTTAAGGGTCAGTTGATTGACCATACGGAGAATTATTCGAAGCTCGGAAGAACAGGCTAGAAAATGGGATGAGAACTAAAAGAAGAAAAAAAAAAGTTTTTCTGATACACTGCTAGAGAGACTGGTTGGGTGGTCGGTATCGCTGAGCAAGCCCTCAAGTCTATTACTTCTCTTAACGCTTTAGTATCAATGTCTTTTAACAGCTGCTTCCAACACTTAAGGGAATGACGCGAACTGGATAATCCACAGTTACTTTTGAGATTTATAATTTTCATTTATGATGAAAGAAAATGGAGTGGGATTTGACCACAGAATGTCTTCTCTGCAATGTTTTAACGTGATGAGTTTTTTTGTAATTCATGGTTAACATTCAAAATGTCTAACTCACAAAAAACTTTTATTCTGATTTTTCAGAAAGAGCGCACTTACTTTTGTTAATCAAAATCAAATACTTGAAGGACAACACTAAAATTCCTAAACCGAGCTTCCCCAACCCCCTTTCTGTTGTAGTGCTGGGGTTTACATCCAGGGCCTCAAATATGCAAGCCAAATGCCCTATCACTATGCTACTTCTTCAGCCATTTTTTCTGATGATAGAAAGATAGATAGATAGATAGATAGATAGATAGATAGATAGATAGATAGATAGATGATAGATAGATAGATGATAGATAGATAGATAGATAGATAGATAGATAGATAGATAGAATTTGATAATTTCATACAGGGTCTCACTATGCAGCTCGGACTCATACTGATCCTCCCGTCTCAGACTCCCCAGCGCTGGAATTACAGGCATGCTCCACCAAGCCTGGTCTTGGCCAGCACAGTATGTGCTGCAGGGGATCAAACCTCTGTCTCTGTGCTAGCCTAAGCAGGCACTTAGTCCACTGAGCTATCACCCCAGCCCTTTTCTGTTTTATTGAGACAATCCCTTACTAACTTGTCCATGATGGCCTCAAGCTTGCTGGTCATTCTATTCCATCCTGTCTTGTAGCTAGAATTACAGATGTGCACCACCTGGCTAATTTAGACATGTTTTTAAACTCATGTAAAACATGATGAGATCCTGGTTTCAACATCCAGCACAAAAAACGGGGGAAGAAATTGACATACCATGAGAAACACTAGGTCAGAAACACCAAGCAGGTAACAGAGGCTGTACTGGTCAATACACTGTGCCAATTTGAGTTTAGAAGCTTCAATAAGTGACTCAGCAGAGAGCCAGGATTCTTAGTTTGTAAACGTCCTCATCCTGCGCAAGAGGAGGCATGGGCATTGCGTGAGTCCTACACCCCCGCCACAGGATAATTTGTTTATTACATAAGAAAGGGAGAGAGGCTGGCTAGAAGCCATAGCTGCTGCCCTTCCCTTTGCTCTTAGCTGTTTTATGCTGCCATGAACTGTTCTCTGCCATGTGCCACTCTGCCTGGGAGCCAGCCTAGTATAGACTGCAGCCTCCACAAATTGTGAGCTAATTAAACTTTTCTTTCCTTAATTTTGGGTGTCGGGCATTTTATCCCAGCAACAAGTAAAAAGTAACTGAGACAACACCTAAAGAATTCAAAAATCCATCAGTAGTTTTTTAAAATCAATCTATACTTTCTTCTTCTCCTCCTCCTCCTCCTCCTCCTCCGTGTCCTCCTCCTCCTCCTCTCCCTCTTCTCTCCTCCTCCTCCCCCTCCTTCTCCTCTCCTCTTCCAAAGTATTTGGTACAGGGTCTCACTATGCAGTTCAGACTCATGATCCTTATGTTTTCAGCCTCCCCAGCGCTGGGATTATAAGCATGCACCTGGGTCTCGGTGGCTGGCTCAGGTACCCAGAGCACAGCTGGTGTGGTGTGTGGTGTTGGGGATGGAATCTCGAAATACTTAGTCCACTGAGCGATCTCACTGGCCCTGTACTTCTGCTTAGTTTGCTAACTTTCTCTGCCTATTCCTTCCAGCTGTTCTTATTTCCATTCTGCTTCTAATTTTTTTTTTTTTGTTGAATATAACATGCTGCTGTCTATGCATGACATAATTATTCTTAAATGCACAATGTAGGAGTCACAAGCAGAAGTGCTTAGTTGATGTTTTAATAGATGCATAAAAGAAGGCCAGGGAGATGATAGCTCAGCATAATAAGCACCTGCATGGCAAGCGCAAGGTCCTGAGTTTGAACCATGGTGCCCCCCCAAAAAAATGCATAAAAGAGAAGAGCTCTTTTCATGAATTCTGCCTACTAGTTTATTTCTGCATGACTTCTTATCATCCAGATTTTACTCAAAAATTGTTCCCAGAAGGCCTTCTCATTGCTTTATCACAACAATGTTATAGGCAACAATTATATAGCTAGAGATGCAGATATGGATTGGGATATCTCTCAATCACTTATCACAATGCAAGTTGTCTTGATATTGTTGTGTTTACCTTTCTTAATGTCTGTCTTTTGTGCTAGAATGGTGGCCCTAAGCAAGCAAAGCTATAGTTTATCTTATCTATGGTCATATTTGCACTGCCTAGAATAGTATCTAGGACATAAAAATACTCAATAAATAAATGCATAAACCAACCTAGTTCATTTCTAAAAGTCTACCATTCTCCGATAAGAGATCCCAGAAGCCGGGCGTGGTGGCGCATGCCTGTAATCCCAGCACTAGGGAGGCTGAGGCAGGAGGATTGTTGTGAGTTCGAGACCAGCCTGAGCTACAAAGTGAGCTTAAGGCCAGCCTGAACTGCACAGTGAGACCCTGTCTCAAAAAAGACAAAAAAATAAAAAAATAAAAAAAAAAAGAGATCCCAGAGGTTTTATTACCTCATCATTAGAGTACTCTGCTGTGAACCCTTCCAGAGTCTGACCGTGTCCTTAGCCACTGGCCATCCCGTTTGTTATCTTCAGGCTTATCTTAGCCATAGGATGTCAATAAAATTCCGCCAGCACCTTGCAACTCATATATAGAGATTGTAAAATAGGCATGACATTACTATGAAGTATTTAACACATTTTTAGTCCCTTTCTGGTATTTAGCATAACATTTACGATCTTCCAGTAGCTAGACGAGCCTTGTTTCCTGCGTCTGTGTCTTGAGATCCCATTCATTCTTCACTTTAACACTCTGGCTATCTTCTTAGAGCTTATCTGGATTTATCTAGTGCAAATTCACTTCTTTTGTTTACCATTCTCTCTATCCACCTATCAGTCTATTTATTTTGTAGTAATAGGGATAGAACCCAAGGCTCTGCACATGCTAGGCATTCTACCACTGAGCCACATCCCCCACCCCTGCTTCTTTTATGTACCTATTCTAGCCCCTAGGCACTTCTGCTTGCTACCCCCACGTTGTGCATTTCACACATAATAATCACATCATATATAAGTTACCAGAAAAGCCAGTATAACTGGTTTAATGATAGACATTTTGTATAAGACAATGAAATGTCGCTAAATATAAAGATCACTAAATACAAATCTTGGGTCTCTGGTCACAAAATTTTATTATAATGTAGTTATATTGAGTTACCAGAGAAACAAGATAAAGAATTTTCAGAAGAAAATGCTTTATGCAATAAGATTATGGTAGACATTGGGGCCAGGGACATGGCTCAGTGGAATAAGCGCTTCCCTGGCAAGTGCAAGGGCCTGAGTTCAATAGTTCAATCCCTGGTTCTGAAAAAAAAAAAAAAAGATTATGTAGCCATGTCTAACAGCTACCTCATCCACCCAGTTGCAAGCATGTTTCAAATGAAATCATTCCTATGTACCTAACAGAAAACCCAGAGTTAGTTGATTTCATTGCATAGTGAACTGAAACTTCAGGAATTCAAAACATCTATAATATCAGACATTCAAGGCCTGGAATGCTGTCCATTCCCCTCCACACACAAGAAAAAGTCCAAGGAAGAATCCCTATGCACTAAGATTTCAGAGATGCTATATCAAAATAAGGCTGCACCTGTTCTGCACTTTACAACTTTCAGTAGCCTGGAGGAGCTGCTTATAAAACTGCTGCAACAATCTCATTAAACATTGGTATGGCAGGCTGTACTACCTCTAAGGGTGTGCTCAGTTTTAAGGTCTAATAAACATTTAACACTGCACAATATATCTGTTGGTCCACGTTCTATTTTGCCTCTTATATTTGGATTTTAAGTACATCCATTAATTACCCACTCTACATTGCCTAGGTTGCCTAGATTAGCCTGGAATTCTGGGATTGAAATGATCCCCATGCCCTTCTGAGGATTTTTTTTTTTTTTTGTCTTTTTTTTTTTTTTTTGAGACAGGGTCTCACTGTGCAGTTCAGGCTGGCCTTAAGCTCACTTTGTAGCTCAGGCTGGTCTCGAACTCACAACAATCCTCCTGCCTCAGCCTCCCTAGTGCTGGGATTACAGGCATGCGCCACCACACCTGGCCCTTCTGAGGATTTAACCCAATCCACCTCGCACTTTGGGGTAGGGGGCAGCCCTAGAATTGAACCCAGTGTGAAGGCCCACAGAGTTAAATTTTTAATTTTTTTTTTTTTGTTGGTGGAACCAGAAATTGAACTCAGGCCCTTGTGCTTGCCAAGAAAGTACTTATTCCACTGAGCCATCTCCCTGGCCCCTAAATTTTTAATTTTGAGACATGTTGCAATAAGTTGCTAAGTTGCCATAGCTGGGCTCAAACTTGTAGTCTTCCTGTCTTAACCTCCTAAAGTCCTGAGACTATAGTCCTCTCGGGTTTTTTGTTTCCAAACAGCATCTCTCTACAATCCCAAGGCCTGCATTATCTGCCCAAGTACTTGTGGTGATAGGTGTGGGCCACTGCACCTAGCTCTGAGAACAGGAATTCTATCATTTTCCTGTGCCCCACAATCTTAAGTCAGTGTCTTGTATATTACACATTACAGTTACGGGTTTAACAAAATAAAAAAATTGTCCCTAATTTTTTTCATCTAAAATGTGACAGGGGAGAAGAGGAGAGGTCAAGCCCATACATAGTGCATGCCTGTAATCCTGGCACCCAGAAAGCTGAGCCAGGAGAAACATGAGTTGGAGGCCAGCCTGGGCAAATTATCTGGGTCTATCTCACAGAAAATAAACAAATACAAACAAAAAGTAGAACATATAGGGGTGGAAATTTTTTTAAAGATCATTGCATGAGTAATGAAAAGAAATCTGCCTTAGTAAAGGAACAGGAATAAGCGTATCAATAAAAAGACCTCAAAGTATATGAGATATTTGCTGTATAATAAAAGTCATTTTTGTGTTGTGATACAGGGTTTCTCTACATTGCCTAGGTTGCCTAGATTAGCCTGGAATTCTGGGATTGAAATGATCCACCTGCCTGAAACTCTCCAGTAGCTGTGACTACAGGCTCACACCACTGTGCCTGGCACATTAAAGATAAAATTCGGGGTGAAGAGAAGTGGATTATTTAACAGTAATGATGAGATAGTCATTGTGACATAATTTGGTAAAGTTATTTATTATTATTATTTAAAAGTGGTAATGATAAAAAAGATCACAAGTGTGATCAACTTTCTGTCAAGTTCTGTCATAGTTATCAGTGGCACAAATATCACCTTAAAGGTGATACTAAAATCTGGAGGATTTGAATCTGTTTTTCCCAAAGTTTAGCCAATGATTAGAGTTCAGTAGGCACTTAATAGTGATTCATTTGGTGATAAAATAAACAACAGCATAAATGTATACTGCACTGTACTTTAAAAGAATTTTTCCAAACTGCAACATACCAAATTGAATAATGAGCCTTTTTTTTGTTTTACTGATTTTCCAACTTGCTCCCAATCACTTAGTCATCTTAACACCAATTCCCACAGTAAACTTTTAATATCTTCACTTCCGTGCCTACTTGGCTTTCTTTTTTTCCTTTCCTTTCTTTATTTTGTATATTCCATTTGTGCATTTAGTACAGGGTCTCACTATGTAGATTGTACTCATGGTGATCCTCCTGCTTTCATCCACCCCAGTGCTGGGATTACAGGCATGCACTACCACGCCCAGATTCAGTTGCAGCTCAGCGAGCCCTGGGGGCATGGCGGGGATGACATAACAGGACTTGGGTATCAAACCCCAGTCCTTGAGCCTGCCAAACCAGCCACTTTGTCTGCTGAGCTATCTCACCAGCCCCTATTTGGGTTTTGTAATGAGCATTTTAAGCAATAGTTTCATATTTTGAAAAAGAAATTTCAGAGCAGTCTTCTAACTCCTACCTCTTATGCACCTATAACATATGCAAAATACACAAAGAAGAGCCACCTGTATGGCTTAAGGTTCTACTGCCTAACTCCAAAGGATACAGTACTGCTTTCTTGCTCTTTAATAGTAGTGAGGTGGATTCTGAACATGTAGCTCAGTGGCAGAGCATTTGCTAACATGAATGAGCTTCTGGATGATCCCCAGAATCACAAAACACAAACCAAAGCCCTAGTGAGGTAAGGAAGGAGATTAAAAGGATTTCGATTTTATATAGTACTGCTGTAAATCTGAGCATTTTACTTACTCCCTTTTTCTCCTCATCAGCTAAATAGTTATAATAACTTGTGAAGAACTAGAAATGGAGCGCAGTGGCAAAGTGTTTGCCTAGCATATGCGAGGCCCTAAGTTCGACCCTCAGTGCTCCAAACTTAAAATACATAAAGTCTTAAATACACAAGTAAAAGCACTGGTGATATAGCTCAGTGGTACAGTGTGTAAGACCATGGGTTCTATCACCAGCAACAGAGAGAGAAAGAGAGAGAGAGAACATGATTTATGAGTCCTTAAAGTAATTCTTAGTTTCAATATGTAGTTCATCAAATATTTTATATAAATTTATATAAAATTTTTTATCCAGAAAATGAAATAGTTCATAATAATTAGCCATTATTAAGCAAACATAAAAGACATTTTAATTCAGGGGAACTAGTGCAGTGGTGAAAACTTAGTCCAGTAAAGATACCTCAAGATCCAGAACTGAGCTATGGAGGTGGGGTCTGCCTAATGCACACCTCTGCTTTCCTTGAAATGGAAGCTTTTATCACATGCTATAGTTTCAGGGAGGAGAAAAGAGAATATCAAGGACCTAGTTTCTCTGATCTTTAGTAAGCTACTAAGTCTGCTCATGTTACCTTCCTTTTCTTCCCATTATGTGTTTTAAGGCTATCAGTAACATGACCTGGAAAGAGTACAATAACAAAGGATGAGGGGTGACGCACAGACTGGTAGCTCAGTGAGGACTGCGAGCTGCTTAAAACCAGAGCAGACGAAGGGGCTTTGACTGTTATAGATTTGAAGGATTTTTAGCTATAAAACTGAAGTGGGGCTGGGGGAGGTAGCTCACGGGTGTATAGCCTGCCTGGCAAGTGCAAGGTTCCAAGTTCGATCCTAGGTACTTCAAAAACAAAAGGATTAAAAAAAAAAAAAAAAATCAGTTTTTTTTTTAAATGACATTGGGAAAAATTAACTGACTCATTAATTCCCTGTTAAGTAGAGGTCAGCGAGATAAACAGGGTGCCTGTGTGTGTACCGCCCAGCAGATTGCCTAACAACCCAAAAATAAGCATTCCAAAGAGCCCAAGTACAGTGAGGCAAAATCCAGTGACTTCAAGAGAGCAAAGCCTATTGTGCTAATTGATTAACTTTTGTGGTGGTGTTGGGTCATTAGCTGTAACGAGGAAACTCTGGATTCGGTCTCCTTGGATTTGCCGAGCTGTGGCCATCTCATCTTGCCAGCACATTGAAACCAGGTGGGTCTAGAACGTGGTATTACTAATCAGAGAGCAGACTCTCTGGCAGACCTACCCAAATGGTTAATGATACCCCCACTGCTGAAATGCCCCAAATGGGGTTGTTTAAGGACTGGCCCAAAGGATTTTTAATATACTTCTATGTGACAAGAATGAGACATTTTACAAACACCAGTAGGAATCCCTCCCTGTTCCCATGCCTCTGAGTCAGTACTCTGAAAGGGTAGTTGTCAGCCGAAAACATGCCTTCTCGGCCCCCTAAAATATGTCTGAAGCAAATATATAAGAGGTGGCCAATAAACACTCAGGAGGAAAACTTTAAAAATAAGGTGTAAAGGCCGGGGAGATGGCTCAGTAGAATAAGCACTTCCCTGGCAAGGGCCTGAGTTCAATCCCCAGTTCCACGAAAAAAAAAAAAAAAAAAAAATATTGTCCATAGGTAATTTTAATTTGAAAAAAATGTTCTTTTTAACAATTTTTCAAACAGGGCATGGTGGCATGCTCCTTTAATCCTAGCACATGGGAGGCTGAAGCAGAAGGACCGCTGAGAGTCTGAGGCCACCTGGGCTTTGTAGTAAACTCAAGGCAAGCCTGAAGTACATAGCGAGACTCTGTCCCCAAAACAAAAACAAAACAAAAATTCTCAATCTTTGTGTATTTTCTGTTTTCAGAATTTTTTTAGATTTTTTTCCTGAAGGTGTTTTGGCTTCCTTATGTTTTTTGGATATTAACCTTTTATCTAATACGTGGCTGGCCAATATGTCCTCCCAGTCTGTATCCCAGGCTGGCCTCCAGCAGGTATTCTCACACCTCATCTTCCTGAGAGCTTGGATACAAGCCTTCAATACTACCTCTGGCTCTGTAGGTTGTCTCTTTATTATGCAATTTCTTCCTTTTCTAGGCAGAAAATTTTTAATGTGATGTGATTCTGTTTCTCTATTATTACCTTTACTGCCTGAGCTTTTAGGATCCAATCCAAAATAATCGTTCTCCACACCAATGTTGTATAGTTTTTCTCCGGTCTTCTAGCAGTTTTACAGTTTCAGGCCTTGTATTTCACCCTTTATTCTATGTTCATTTTGGCCTTTTACATGCTGCGAGATGAGTTCAATTTCATTCTTCTCTATGTGGCTATCCAGTTTCTCAATACATTTCTTTAAGAGACTATCATTTCCCCATTCCACGCCCCTGGCAACTTTATAAAAAGTTCAGTTGACCAGACCAGGGGAATAGCTCAGCGGTAGCGCACTTGCCTTGCAAGCCTCTATCCCAAGTACTACCAAAAGAAGAAAAACTTCAGTCAGCCCTAAATGTGTAGGTTCATTTCTGGGTTCTATACTTTAGTTGGTGAGTTGATGTTTTTATGCCAGTACAGTGCTATTGTAATTACTATAACTTCGTGGAATAGAATGATGCTTCCAGCTTTGTTCTTTTTGCTCAAGATTGCCTTGGTTATTTGATTATTTATGGTTCCATGAGATTATTAGGATTGTTTTTTCCTACACCTGTGAAAAATTGCCTTGAAATATTGATACAGGTTGCATTGAATCTGTGATTTGAGTAGTATAGACGTTTTAATAATATTAAAGTGTCACCCCATGAACTAAGAAATATTTAATTTGCATCTTCTCAGTTTCTTTCTTCAATATTTTATGGTTTTCAGATATAGAGCTTTTGCTTTCTTTTAGTTAAATTTATTCCAAAAGGCTTTGTTTTATTTTTCATTAATGGGGTCATTTTCTTGATTTCTTTTTCATGTCATTTACTAGTATGTGGATATGTTATTGATTTTTTGTGTTAATTCTGTATATTGCAACTTTACTGTACTTGTTTATTGTAAGAATTATTTAACAGAACCATTGGAACTTTCTATATAGAAAATTCTGTCATTAGCAATAGTGACAATTTCACTTCTTGCTTTCACTTCTTATTTGTAGGTTTTTAAATTTTTTTCTCTTGCTTAATTTCTATGTCTAGGACATACCAAAAGAAGTAGTGAAAGGGCTGGCAAGATAGCTCAGCGGTCTAAAGCGCCTCTCAGGGACCGCGGTTCCATCCCCAGCACCACATGCCATGCCAGCCCCTCCCCCCAGAGCGGGCTGAGCTGACCCCGCCACCCCCGCAAAAAAAAAAAATCCGTGATGTGTAGCGAGACACTGTAATAAATAAATGAATTTTAAAAAAAAAGAAGTAGTGAAAATAGAATTTTGTCTTCTTTTAGAGATGAAAAATCCATTTTTAAATTAGATTTCATTGGTGCATTTTATATATACATAATGATCACATTCATCATAGAGAATATATACCTGTACATGCCCTATACTCCCTCCAATCCTCTCATCTACAAAGCTCTCTGTCTTGTTTTATTTCTTTTTTCAAACACACACACACACACACACACACTCTGTCTCTCTCCCTCCCTCATTTCAGGAAAGAGCTTTAACCGGAAAGTAAGAGAAAAATGATAAGTACTTTAATTTGAGAGGTTCATGATGATCAGTCCAGGCCTAAACAAAAGAGACAGAGAAAAATAGGGAAGATGTGCAGATTCTGGGGCTGGGCAGGGGCATACACTCAGATAAGCAATCAGACTGGCCCCAGAACTTACAAATGATCACAACTGAGTATAACATTAGCAGTGGGCGCCGGTCACAAATGGCCCACTTTATTATGTTGAAGCACATTCCATTTTTTTGAGACCTTTTACCAGAAAAAAAAATGTAGAATTTTGTTAAATGCCTTTTTCTGTATGTAGTTACATAATTGTATGCTTTTTCTTTCGTGCTATTAATGTGGTGTGTCACATTTATTGATTTCTGTATGTGAACTGGTTCTTGCATCACATTTGATTTTGGGTAGTCTAAGATCAACCTGCTGGCATTTGGTGAGGGATTTCTTGCTATATCTTAGCAAGAGGCAACACGTGGGTGAAACAGAAAGCAAAAGGGTATCAAATTCATCCTTTTGTTAGGAACCCTCTACCATCTCTGCTTTCTCTTGGCTTCCACCTCTCCAACACTGAGACATCGGGAGCTCAACTTCTAACACATTAACTATAGGGGACACATTTAAATCACAGCAAAAAAAAAAAAAAAAAACTATTAATAGGTAAAGCCTTGCTACCACTATTTTGTAATTTGTTTTATGGTTATTTGGTTGATCCTTTGTTTTTGTCTTCTTGATTTCTTCCTTTGTGGTTTGAGGCTTTCTACGGCAGTATGCTTTGAATTATTTCTATTTATGTTTTGTACATCTACCACAGATTGTTGCTCTGCGGTTACCAGAAAACTTACATAAAAAACAACTTATAAGTATAATAAATTAAGCTGATAATAATTTTGATTTCATACACCATCCCAAGGATGGGCCTTCACTATTTCAAATCAGTAGGGTGCCAGCTCATCTCAGCCTTGGGAAATCAGAACTTTCTGTTGGGCTCCACACTTAGACGGAGTGGCTAGCTGGACTCAACTTGTTGGTGTCACCACTGGCACTACCATTTCCTCTAATCCAGCAAATCCCGAGCTGAGTAGTACTATTGTTTGGGTTCTCCATTTGGGCAGGGCTGCGGGCTGAGCTCCAACATTAGTCAGGATGGGCAAGACCATTTTTATCTTCTATAGAAATGCATAGTCCAAGCTTGCTTCCCTGCTTAGAGCTTTAGAGTGGACTCAGGCTAGTCAGAGTTGCTGAATGGTTAGCAATTCAAATTAGAGTAAATGGCCCTCTAATCTGCTGAGAGAGTCCCGCTAGATTTTATGAATGGGCAATGCTGTTGGTTGGTGTGTTTGATAAGACAGGAACATGGTAGAATTACCACCAAGGCAAGCATGGTGGGCACTGAAACTCTACCTTCTATTCTTGTTTCTGTCTGACCCCAGGCAGTGTAAATCTGCCTTGCCCCCATTGATCTCCATGATGCAGGTCTGGAGTGGGTTTCCTGGAATGCTAGGGAAGCTGACCATCTGTCTAGTTGGTGTCATTTCCCATGGTAGATCTGTGGGTCCAAGGGAAATCTATTCTTTGTGGCACTGTTCTGAGTTGGGGAGGAAGAGTCAATGTGTTCCCATCCTTAAGGTTTAAAGTTTTCACAAAGGTTCTTGTCTAGGGAGTGGCTAGTTGGATGATCTGTCATAGAGAACCATAACTTGAAACTTTTTCTTACCTGGGAATATTAATTTTCTTCCCCTGATTATTCAGTAATTAGCATAAGACATTTTAAAAAATATAGTGAAAGACAATAAAAATGTTATGATAAAAATAATCTTGGATT